>VDFB02265382.1:0-19171 GCA_007258455.2 Sequoia sempervirens | reverse complement strand
CAAAGTCTGACAACAATTAGAAGCATGATTTCTCACTTTCATGCTTGAATCCTAGTAGTAGTGCCAACTTAGTTTTTGGCCATTAATTCAAATATTCTCCAAGACACATGACAAAAATATGATGGATTCAGACACCCATTTTAGAGTTGTAACACATATCCCAAATTCAGATATAAGTCTTTTGGACCAATCTCCTAAAATCACCCCTTCTACATTGACCTAATTAGGCTGATTAGGCCTAAATTACAAAGCAACATACCTTCAAACTTAACATAGACCCCTAAACCCCTGGGGCAACATTTACCATGCCTTCAAACCTTTAAAACCACAATCAACACCCAGGGTTGACACCTCCAACATAGAAAACTCCAAAACTCTCAGTTTCATGCCAAGTCAAGAAGGTTTATTAAAATTTATAATTGAAAAACCTTCCAGACCATGCCACCAACTCAGACATGTCTTTTTTGAACCCAATATGCTCAAAATTTGAAAAAAACTCCACACTCTCATTGATTTTCACAAACCCTAGGTTGAGGGCTCCATCTTCATGTGTTTTTCTTCACAAAACTCATTAGGACAACAGGCTTATTTCCTTTGTTCCTTCTCCAAAACTGTAGCCATGCATCCTACAACCTACATAGACTTCCTAGGGCCCATTACACTGGTTTTAGTAGGTATAGTCGATGTAAGGGCCCTTTAGAACATGTTTTGTTACAAAACCCTCAAAATAGGGTGTTTTTGGCCTATTACAAGAAACACATAAATTTGTAACACAAATCACTATGAAATACCTTCAAAATTAATGAAAAAAATGATAACAAAGGCCCCTACAAGATATGAAATATTACATAGCAATGCTAGGTTGTATGGCTCGTATAGGTCTAGAAAAATGTGAAAGAAACTCAAAAAAATGAATGAAAACTCAAAATTTTATTATTGCCAATTCCTCAAACTTCAAGAAAACATTACAAAATGAGTTGTCATTCCTTTTTAAAGGCTTCTCCTCATCAAACCAATGCTGAAATTCCTTAAAACTACTTTTTAAAACCTCTCATGACTGTTGGAGGTCATAATTACATCTTTTATACAATTTAGCAACAATATCATTACAACCTTTGCAATGTTTGCATTTGTAGACCCTCTTAAGCACCTAACCTATTAAAAGTGGTCTAATAAGACCTTATTTACCCAATAAATATGACTCCATCAAGAAAACAACATACTATCTACCCTTGACAACACCTTTCAAACTTTGAAAATCCTTTCCATATGATTTACAATCATTACAAAATGAATACATAAGCTTCTCAAAGTTGACCAATACCATAGAATGGTCACTTATGACCTTATTTGAACTCATGGAATTCCTAACACACTTTACCCATAAGACACTAGATGAAAACATAGAAAGGTTGGTGCTCCTACACTAGTTCCACATCTCATAATTAGATCCATTGAACCTTTCAATATCTAAATGAGAATTCAAACTCATTGTAACAAACTTATTTTCCAAAATCAGAAAATAACAAAAATAATAAAAGCTCCCACTACAGCCAAAAAACCTCCAATCTTTTAAGAGAAAGGCATCCCAATACTCTACCCAACCTCAGCTTTGATACCAAATGTTGAAAATTGAGGTGTTTTCATAGCTTAATACTTTGTAAAACTTTAAGATTGTTGATCTAAATATACTTTTCCTTTGTTATAGATTCTTTGTAGGTGATTATCTGATTAATTCATTTTATCATTTGTAGAATGAAGAAAGAATTTCTAGAAGAATTAGACAGGATATTAGAAAGAATTACACAAGCATATACCATGGAGAAACCCTTTTAGGAAAAAACAACACCAAGAATTAATCTATTATTCAATCTCTGAAGTAGATTACAATAGCTCCAATTATTGCTTGAGAATGCTACTTTTTCCTTCACCAAATCTTCTTCACGACCTGCAATAAAATTGATAATAACTCTCTTCAACTTGCTTGAGATAAATAGGCTTTGATCAACTTTGTAAAATCCAATTGAGTTACAATTACAATGCTCAAGCCCTATCCCTAAAGGTGCCTATCTCTTCCAAGTAGAGTTTAACTATGAAGAACAATGTCAAATATTCATCTTCATGCATTTGGGTGTCCCAAACTAAAGTGCCAACTCAACCTTTATTTTGTAAATATATTCAAGGCTTCATCCTCAAAGTAGGAACCCAAGAGAGGGCCCACTTAACTTAGCCTTCTAAAATATCTTATCATGCAAAGAGTTGAATTCCAAAGCCAACTTGGGTGCCCAAGAGTTGGGTCCAAGTCATTTCTTGTTAGCTGAAAATTTCTCAACACCATTCATGCAGAATGATTGTCCCTGATATTATCGTCATGCAACTCAAGTCATTAGTCATGCATTCCAAGTTAATTTGAAGTCGACTAAATTCAACTAAAACAAGCTGAAGATAACTAAGCCATAAGCTGAGACTAAACTAAACTAGAATTAGGCTGAATTAGACTGAATTGAACAAAATTGAGATTGAACTAAGAAACTAAGCTAAGCTAAATTTGATTCTAAACTAAACTGAACTAAGCTAAACTGAATTTGAACTAAATTAGGCCCGGAACTGATTTGGTAGACTAAACTGAACTTCATGCATGCAAACATCAAACCCTAACTCCTAGGATCTTTACATGCATTCAAAAGTGTTATCTCTTACTCTGAATAGTTAACTGAACTCAAGGTGAGTGTCACCTACTATGTGGGTGCCCGATGTGACCCTATTATTTAGGAACTCATAATGGATGCCCTCACATGCTCCTAGCATTTGGAATTAATTACAAATGTCAATTAACATGATTATTTCATCAAATATTAATCTCTTTCTAATCCTAGTGTTGTGTAACACTTTCCAAGGGCTTAGGAGATACATGAAATAAATAATGTTTAGGATTGCCATTAAATGGCATCCTATTTCCAGTAGTGTCACCCTATGGGGCCAACGCCTCATGAGAGGCAACCTGGGTAACCATAGATGGGGGTCAACGCCTAGTGAGAGGCAACCTAAGTAACCCATGTAGGGCCATGCGATTACACTCTCTTAGTATCCCTTGTTATTCTTTGCCTTTGGTGTGCCTCTAGAAGTAGTCATTTTGATGTTGTTGATATTCATGTTTCTTATTAAGTCTTGTAACTATTTCGCTTGACTATTCTTTATTGTGGGTCATTCTTGTCAACTCCTAGCATGGGGGGTGGGCCTTCAGGTCCACATGGTCGAGTGGAACGTCCTTCGCACCCGATTGGGTTCCTAGACGGTGTTTGTGAAGCGTGAAGCTGGTACTGAGATAGTTGATCCAGAGCTTCACCACAGTGTAGTTGTACATTGTTCATTTATGTATTTCTCTTGTATTTGATGTATCATTCCCACTATGTGTCAAGAAGCACTAATGTGCACATGTAATCTTGAAAATGATGTAATTTCTTATGATCAATATACTTGTATATTCTGATTGGATCAATGTAATGTATATATACGTATATATTCTCTTGATTATGTTATGTGTTTGTATATGGATACTTCTCATTTATGTAATGTCATGGATGGATGATTAATGTAATCTTAATTATTTATTATGGTTTTATAATGTAATCTTGGAATTTGTTAAATATCGTTATGGAATGGGTTTATGATACGTAATTTCATTATGTGTACCCCAGAGGACATGGTTATTAGTGTATTTTTATAATTGAATTACATTTCGTTTGTTAATGTTCATGTTATGTTATTTTTTACTTTAAAAAGAAAAAAAATTGTGTTGTAATTTGTTAGTTTTAGTTGTCCTTTGGGGTTCGCACAACGGGGCATTACACGACCACATGAATATGTACACTACATGCCAAATATACGGCTACTTAACCACGGGTAAATGTTAACTTCACCACAGGTTGTTGGGAAACTTTTATCCCTAACATAATTATCTCCCATGGTTTTCAACACATTATTTCCTCGTGCATCCTTCCTTTCACCGTCCTCTTTGGGCTTGACCTCCTACGAATGATTGTGGGTTCCACCTCGTGTCCTCCACTACCAAGTAACATTCTCCACGTCCTTTCCCCTGGCATTTTGTATGTTCAATAATGTGTTTCAGTTGGCATCGAGGGTCATTATGCATTTTGCTATGTTTTTAATCATTTCTCTATATGGTATTAAGGGTTTCATTGTTATGTTTTTCTTTACAATATCCTACAAAATCATTACATAGAATGTGAATGAAATAGAAAATTGTCCGATTTATTTCAGAATCCCTTGTGTAAAATCATGAACTTTAATGGATATTGGGATAATGTCCCAAATTTTTAATCGGTTTGAGGATTACACATCATACATGTTGTCCACATGATGTTTTAGTCGACCCATGAGTTTTGCTTACATTTTTACATATAATGATTTGATTTAATCTGTTCTCCTCCATCTATTTTGTCAACTTCGCATGACTATATGGATGTCATGTTGGGTTTCATTATACTGTGAAATAATTATAGTGAATGTGGAGAAATTATATGTCTATTTCGGTTTAGGATTTCATTACATTGTCACTATTCAGATGCATTGTCTGAGTTATTTGGTTTTGTAGTATCTTCATGTGTTTCACTATTGATGTAGAGCAGGGGTATATTATAACCAAAAAATTGCAGAAAACCAACCACAAGTGCCTTTAAACATCAAACAATGGGCTTTCTTTCACAAATCACCATAATTGCTTGTAGCCTTTCAAAAAGGCCTTTTTGGACATAAATTTTAAACCATACCTAGTCTATAGAAAAGGATACCCATTCCAGATACCTATTTGGATCTTCATACACCTATCTCAAAATGAAATAGGGTTCATTTGTACGGAAGGGCTCAAAAATTGACTTCCTCCTTTTGACTAGTCCTAATAGGGCAATTAAACTTGACAACCATGAGGTTTTGGCACAAAAAAATACTAGAACTACACAAAAAAGAAAGTCATAACTATTCCCAGACCATGGTATTCCTCTACAACATGACACAATATTCATCCAACCCAAATACATGAGATTAAATGAGGGTTTCAATAGACAATCACCATTTATGGGATTTTTATGACTATTCTGAGAATTTGTGAAAGCGGATTGGTGAAAAGATATTCTTCACATGTGAAAATTATGATCTGCAACTTTGTGGGATTGTTATAGACATCAATACAGACTTTTCTTCCAAATTTTAGGGTTTTTCAATGGATAAAACAAAATTTATGACGTTTTTTATGTGACTTCAAACCCTAGGACAACTTTCAGGTAGTTTTTACAAAAATGCTTGTAACTTTCTTAATACTCAATGAAAATTGATGAAACAAAAATAAAATGAAACTATATTTAGTTCCAACACATTCCAATTGGTTTCAGGTCAATATGTGGTTCGTACAATTCATACCAAATGAAAGAACAGGTCTGAATGCGAGAAAATGCATATAAAATGCTTATTTTCATTTACCAAATCTTCAACCACAATGAATTCAAACCCCAATTCAAGTTTGGAGGGTGTATACATACATTTTACATGCATCCCAACTATTTCCAACCACCTTTTAATTAGTTTGAACTTATAAAACACCATTTTTCCACTTTTTACAAAAGTTGCTTGACAACTTTTTGACAACATTGTGCAACTTTTACATCTTTTATCCAAATGACCCTCAAAATTTCACAAATGACTCCAAATGATCATTAATAGTCCAAAATGACCTTGTTGACATAAAAAAACACAAAACAAGACAAAAAATAAAAAAATGATCTCATATGCATGAGGGTGCCCCTACACCAACTATTGATTATATATTCTAGTTTGAGTGTGAAACAAATATGTTCCTGATAATTTCCAACTACTGTGCATATGAATTTTGTGTAATTATTAAATTGGAGTGCAAAGAGTCACATTTATGTTCATTATCTAGCTTGGTATATTACATGTTTGGCATTGATAAGGAAAGTATATCCTCTTCGTCAATGTGCTTTTTCATTTGTTTATGCTTTCTTAGTGAGGTTGAACAATCTATGTTTGTTAAAGCCTCTGTTATTTGGACTAGTTTGGGAAGCATAAGCTTTCATATACATCCAATTTTTATGCACACTTCCAGTGCTCATGTTATTTTTGGTGGATGGGATATGGGGCAATGCCTCTTACTAATTGAATGTCTTTGTGACCAACCTTTGGGTAGAGATGATTTTATCAAGCATGCTAGGTTTTTAGAGTTATGATTAGGTTCTTGCAGAAAGAAGATATGAAAATAGAGTTTATGTGAAAATTTGATAAAGCTAAGTATAAGGAATATTCCTTAGAAAAATAGTGTTTGATTGCTTTCTACATAACAAAATATTCTTGTATGAGATGAAATAAAAAATATTAAATTTTTTTATTATGTTGGGTACATTAGATAGATCTGATACATTTATCAATGTTATAGAAGTATAAATTCTCCATGAGAAGTGAATAGATGATGCTAAAGTGAAATATGCAGATCCTTTGGTTCATCTAGTGACCAAATTCATCATTTAGGACAGATGGATAAAAATGGGTGAAAGCAGTGAGAATTTTGGTGACTAGTAAAAAAAAGCAAGAACTTTCCTTATACTTGCATTTAGTTACATGAGTACCCCAAGCTAACCCCTTGTGAAAGCTCTGTTTTGTTTTGAGGGAGTTTTCAAGAGCTTTGTAGGGCATTTTCTCAAGGATTTCTAGAGTGCTTTGTTATAGGGAGATTGTAGGTGGAAGTTTTCATTCAGAAGGACATTCCAATCTCATATTCTCACTATTTGATTTCAATGGTTTTCTTGTTGCAATTTATAATGGACTACATGCAATAGCTTACCGAGGTTCTAGGATAAACTAGTGTTAGAATAGTTTGTTTGATTGATGTACAATAGTGTATAGAGATTTACAGGATAATTCACTAATATAATAGTTGCTTTGATTGACATGCACCAATTCATAGAGATTTCTTGGATAAAATCATTGTTAGAATAGTTTTCTTTGATTGACATTCAATTAGTTTAGAGTGATTTCCTGGGTATTCTCACCATGATCAGTTGTGGCTAAACTTGAATTTGGAGCACAAACCTGAACTTGAATCATCATTACCTCAAGGGAATGTGTAACAACCTTAGTGTTCTACTCATCAAAATTCTAAAGATTTCACATTAAGTGAATATTCTATGATGCCATGACATAACAATAAAAAAATTTCATTCCATAATGTAAATTACATGCACATTTGAGATAAGACTATTTCCAAACTTCCATTACATTGCATTGTAATTTCACAAATCCTTCCATAACATAGATATCATATTGAATGAACTCAAGTTTATCATTCATGATTACATCCTTCTATATAAATGGGTACATGATCGATGCATAGCTCTTTTGAGCTTCATCTGGAAATAGATATATAAACTGATCATGATGTTGGCAATGATGCATACCTTTTGGATGTCCTTGCTCTCTGGTGCATACACTCTAGATGTCCAATGTTGGCGTAAACATCCACAAACCTCAACTGCTAACTGATGAGTAGAAGCATCACTCAAGCACTTTTCCACCAACCACGGACTCAAATGTGGTCCCTTGCAAATCTGTTACATATGACAAGAGAGTCTTGGAAGAATATTATCTCCAGTATTTCAGCAATCTGATATGGGCCAAGCCATAGTTTATCAAACTTTCCATGATTTCCTTTTTGGTCATGAGGCTTATCCTAGTACAAGACAAGGTCAGAAATCCTGAAGGCTTTGACCTTAGCCCTCCTATCAAACCATCTCTTAACTACCCCCCGATATTTGGCAAAATTCTCCAGGGCATTATCTTGTTTCTCCTCAAGGTGCAGTAATTCCGTTAACCTATCCTCCCGTCTGTCCCCTTCATCATAAAACTGATTTATAAACTGTAGAGTTGGGATCTTTAGTTGGATAGGTAACACTAGTTCCAGACCATACACTAAGTGATAAGGAGATGTTCCAATGGAGGACTTGAGTCTAGTACGATCTGCCCAAAGGGCAAACTAAAGTTGGGTGTGCCAGTCTTTTGGGTTCCTCTCTAACAACTTATGAATGACAGTCAATATGTTCTTATTAGAGGACTTTGCTAAGCCATTTCCTTGGGGGTAATAATTAGAAGCAAACTTCACAATAATGCCATGATCAAAAGCCCAGTTTGAGAATTTCAGAGAGGCAAAGGCAGGACCATTATCACAAACAACAGCAACAGGACATCCAAACTGATTAAGAATGGCTGACTCTAAGAAATCAATCACTACATCTGATGTGCATTGTCTACAAGCAAAAGCTTCAGTCCACCTTGTAAAGTAATCAGTGATAGTAAGAATGTACGTGTGTCCCGCAGAAGATGGTGGGTTGATGGGGCCTATGAAATCCATACCCCATTAAACAAAAGGTCTTACCTCGGTGACCGGTTGGAGCGGGAGTGCTACACACCTTTCTCTTGTTGCTGCAGTATGGCAAGTGTGACAGGTTCGTACATGTTGATGAACATCCTTGAACAATGTAGGCCAGTAATACCCTACCCTCAAAATCTGATTTGCAGTAGCAATAGCTGAACCATGACCAGTACCGTACTTCTCATGGAACTCGTTCATCACTCTCTCAGCCTCTTGTTTCCCAAGACACCTTAAATAAATACCTTCATGATTCTTCTTATACAAAACAACTCCTTTCAACATGAACCCATCAATTTTCAACTACAAAGCTCGCCTCTGAACTGCATTAAGATGGCCTGGAGCTCATTGATTCAGCAAATAATAGACCAAGTCATCATACCAACCATCTGGGGAAACCTCTTCAACATTATAGTTCTGAACAGAAAATTCAGGGCCTATTTTTGCCATAGTCTAGGTGAGTCCTTGTCCTCTTACAAGCTTCATAGGCTGGATCTCAATGTCATACTCTTGAAGCATGGTCACCCATTTAGCTCTGCGCTCACCTAATTCATTTTGCATCAGAAACAACTTAACTGCAGAATCAGGAACAATTGCATACACCTTATTTCTGAGGATATAATGCCTAAATTTCTTTCCTGCTCTGACCAAGGCATAGGCTTTCTTTTCAACACTTGGATATTTCAACTCAGCATCCTTTAATGGTGCACTCATAAAAGCAATGGGATGCTCACTTCCCTCCTCAGACTTTTGAGTAAGCATTCCAGCACATGAGTGGTCTGAAGCAAATGAATAGATATAAAAGGGTTTGCCATAGTTAGGACTTACTAATACTGGAGCATCAGCAATAGCTCTTTTGATCTTTGCAAAGGCTTCCTTTGCTTCTGTAGTCCATTCGATCTTAGCATCTTGTTTCAACATTGCATTCAATGGCTTCACAATTTTAGCAAATCCGGTGATAAATTTTTTGAAGAAGTTAATCTTACCAAAGGACTTCATCTCCTTTTTACTGGCAGGTGGCTGAATCCTCAATATGGCATCTACTCGCTCGGGATCTATAGCAATTCCCTTTTCTGATACGACATGTCCTAATAGCTTTCCTTCTGTTACTCCAAAAATACACTTCTTAGGATTCAGGGATATGCCGAATTCTCGGCACTTCTGAAACACTTTGCATAAATTTGAGATGTGATCCCCTCTGTTCTTTGAGAAAATAGTCAAGTCGTCCATATAAATGATGATGCATTTTCCTATAATATCCTTAAAGGCAATATCCATAGCTCTTTGGAACGTAGCTCCGGCATTAATGAGACCAAATCGCATCCTCCTGTAGGCGAAGGTACCCCACTTAGTTGTAAAAGCAGTCTTGTGTCTATCCTCATATTGGACCATCACTTGGTTGTATCCTGAATAATCGTCAAGAAAGGACATCATCTGGGAACCATTGACCACTTGTAGCACTTCATCCAAAGAGGGAACTAGATAGTTATCCTTTTATGATGATCTATTTAGATTTCTAAAATCAACGCAGAGCCTAATTTCTCCATTCTTCTTTCTCACTGGAACCAAATTTGCTACCCAGGTTGAATGTCTGACAGGAAATATGATTTTGACAGACAGCAATTTATGGACTTCTTTCTGTATTAGTGGTTCTAGTAATGCATTGATAGGTCTCTGTCTCTGTCTGAAAGGCTTGGCATTTGGCTTTAGGGGTATAGTATGAGTTATGATGGATGTATCATAAGTCTTCAAGTCTTCATAACTCTAGGCTACTATATCTGGAAAGTTGTGTAGGGCTCTGATTATACCCTGTCTTTCTTGTGGAGTGCATACCTTGCCAATGAAAATATTCTTAATATTGTCCTCAGTTCCCACATTGTGAGTGTCACACTATCCGCTGATGGACTCCTTCTTGGATTCTTGTTCCTGACCCCTGATTTTATCCATATCGAAAATTCGTTCTAATTGCACCATTCCCCTTGGAATAGTATTGGACTTCAGATTCAGCACACCTTCTAGATCCAATTCTGCTTCCCGAGGCTCTGTTTCATCAATGATCTGTGAAGCAAAAACATCTGTATTTGTGATGAAGTCAAGAATATGTTTATCATCCTCAAACACCTGAAAGTTAGTCACATTGTCTGGGACTGATGGCACAGGAGTCAATTCAATAGTAAACTTCTTCAATCCTGATAGAGATAGAGGTTGCAGAGTGCTTGCTGCTTGAGCCAGAGAATCAACAGTTTGATTCCTCTTCCATGGTATCAATTGAATATTGAAGGCATCAAACCCTTCAATGAGGTCCCACACTCTATGCCTATAATTAGTCATTCTCCTATCATGGCATAAATATTGATTTCTCACTTGTTTGACTACTAACTCTGAATCTCCAAAAACTTGCAGAATCTTAACCCTTTTCTTAAGTGCCATAAGGAGTCCATGAATTAATGTTTCATACTCTGCTACATTATTTGTGCAATGAAATTGGAGTCTATGGGCAGCAAATAAGTTCTTACCTTTTGGACTAATTAGTTCAAACCCTGCTCCAGCCCCATGCTTGGATTTGGATCCATTAAATCTGAGAGTCCAGCACTCAGCAGCGGTGGTCCTCTTTATTACATCCTTGGGCTTAATATTACTGTGTGATTCTTTAGATAACACAGGCTTCTTGCTTTCGCACTCTTCTTGAGGATTCTCTTCATCTGCCTTAACTGCCTGAGCTGGAGTCCTGCATTTCTGTACTTGTTCCACTACTGTTTGGCATAAACAACACTCCAACTCTGAATGGGAGGCATTATGAACTCTACACCAATTAGGTAAGAGTAATTCCTCAAAGCTTGTCCTTCTTCCCAGGTGAGTTTGATTCTCCATACACTGCTTAATGAATCCCTGGAAACTGTCTAATAGGTTGATCTGTCTGTCCTCAGATTCTTCTTCTTCTTTAACTAATTCCGTCAAGACTTCAACATGGCTAGACCCTGTCTCAACATCCGTAGGCATCGAGTGTAGCATCAACACTTCCTCTGAGTCTGACTCTTCATATTGAGTTGACAGCATGTAATTTCCTATTCCAACTTCTGATATGAGGACCTCTGCTGAAGTCTTTTGGTATTCTGTTATCATGTACTTCATTCTAGGCTCTCTCTCAATTCTGATCTGATTAGGCACTCCTTTCCATGGAAGCCACATGTGAGAGTGATCAGTAGACACATATCCATTCAAAGCCTTGGTGAAATCTCTTCCTAGAATCAAACCATATGCATCAGGAATATCAGCTACCTGGATATTGATAACTTGTTGAATCCTTGGATCAGAGGCTATCTGCATCTGGATCATATTTAACTCTCCCACCACATTTACTTCAGTTCTACCTAACTGAGTCACTTTCTTCTGAGAATCAGCAGGCGTAATTCCTAGAGCTCTACAGACTCCAAAGGGCATCACATTGGTGGAAGCACCAGAATCTAGTAAACAATTGTGCAGATTCTTACCAAATATGTGCATAGAGATCAGGAATGGTGGGGTTTCCGTCTTTCCTTGAAACAAAGAAGGTTGAGTATCGACTTGGGCCACTTGAGTCCTGTCATTTTCCTTTCCTTTATCCCCAGGAGGCAGGTTAGTTTGATTATTGATCTGGTTTTGGGTCTTTGCCTGCTGAGAATCAAAAATATGACTGGTACTCTCACCAGAAGGCTTAGCCAATGACACTGGATGTGCCTCATAAATACCTAAAACTGCCTTCCTAATGGGAGGGAACCTTAATAATTCAAATGCTGAAAGATTTACCTTTAATTTTTTGATCTCCTCAGCAACATATGAAGCCACCTGCTCCTCACTCATATCAGTAGAGACTTCCTTAAATGGTTCCTCCACCTTATCCTTGCCAGTTTGAACAGTCTTTTCCTTTTGTAGTTCAGTTTGAGCCTGTCTATCCTTCGAAAGGTATTGCCTGGAAACATGTGGATAAGATGGATTGTTGCTAGCATTAGGATCTGGGGGGTATTGAAATTGTTGGGAGGAATGGAAGTGGTGAAAGGTCCTCCAGGCTGTGGACGTCTATGAGGCATATCTCTCAAGCCTTGCCTCTGAAACATCTGTACTTCTTCAACATAAGCCTCCTCCTGATCGAGGGGGCCATTGTCATTCATTGTATCTTCATTGAATAGCCAGGCCACTTCGTCCCCATTACAAATCTGATCTATTTCATCCTCCTGGGAATCAGGTTCCTCCTCTGGTATATTTTCCTCACTCACTGGAAAGGGAGCATGATTTAATACCAACACAGGAGTATCATAGGAGTTGGAAGGAACAATCTCCTGCCCATTCGCGTTATTTTCCACCTCATACTGGAAAATGGAGGCCACAGTTTGAAATTCTGGACACTCCAATTTTGAATGCTGGCTCATTTTATGGAGCCTACACCACCCTGATAGGGCCGCTTCAGCCAGGTATACACCACTGGAAGGCTTATCTTGACTAACTGGCTGATTTGCAGATTGGCTGACAACTTGATTAGCTGGCTGATCCAATGGGGTAGGGACTCCTCCATTATTAGGCCCTATATTCCAAGTTCTATTTTGTCCTTGTGATGGCCTTTTATCAAATCCTGATCCAATGCCCTAGCCTCTATCAAAATTTTGCCTCCTTTCATTATTGAAACCTCTGTCATTACTGTAACCCCTATCCTGATTATATCCCCTGTCATTATAGAATCCTCTATCATTACGTTGTCCTCGGTCAAAATTCTGACCTTGTGGAAATTCTCTGTTCTGATTAGATTGCATAGTCTTCTGGGCAGCTTGTAATTGGCTATTTTGATTCCTTAGGTAAGTCACTTCCAGATTTAGCTTCTTTATTTGCTCAGCCATTTCATCGATCCTCTCTCTATTTGGATCTCGGTAAGGGATCTGGTTTGGGTTATTCTGAGGAGGGACAGACATTGTAGCAGATCCCATAGACTGATGTAATACCTTAGAGTTTTGCAGATAAGCAGGAAAACTATTCAACTACGGCTGATACATGGGTTGGTTAACCTGCTGTTGTGGGAAGTTCGCCATAGGGGAGACCTGGCTCATGGGATGACCAGGGTGTGGTACCATAGGTAGTTGGGGAACTGGGTTCATAATTGGAGTGTGATTAGCAAGCGCATGGTTTACTGCCTGAACCTGGTTGGGATGTGCAATTGGCCCTAGAGAAGGTAACGGCCTAGTCAAGTGTTGTCTCAAATCTATACTAAGCTTGACAACCTATGTATAAGCATTAGTTAGTGTGTCTGGAGGATTGGGTCTTCACTTCAGAAAGGTTGCTATCAAGCTATCCAGAGCTTCATAATAGACTCCTAGGGCCGTATCATCATCCAAAACATATGGGTCTTGCAATCTGGTATATGCACGATGGAACCTATTATTGAAACTGGATATTGGCTCATTAACCTCTCACTTGACTTTGATGAATTGCAGGTATAACTCGTTGGCACTAATGGATATTCGGAACTTCTGTAAAAAGGCAGTTTCAAGATCATTCCAATTAAGAATTGAACCAGCAGGAAGATGGTTGTACCAATAAAAGGCCTCCTCTCCTAGTGAATAAGGAAACAACCTACAAGCAACATCCTCATGAACTATCCCCCTGTCTTTGAGACAGGTTTGGAAAATCCTTAGGTGTTCTTCAACAGTCATGTTTGGGTCATTAGCATGAAATTTTGAATAGAAGTGCTCAGGGTTTTTGGGCATAAAATTGTAGGCTTGGAAGAATAGGGGCGACGGGTTATTGGCAAGGAAAGCCATTGGTAAAAGTGGGGGTGGCGGTGGTGGTTGATTATTGACAGGCTGAGGTTGTTGAACAGGAACGGCCTCAGGAATGGGTATAGCCTCAACCTCAAGATGTGAAGATGTAGATGATACTGGTGAAGGGATGGGTGATGATGATTCTCCCCCTTCTCGAGTCCTTCTTGACCTAGTGTGGAACTGTAACTCCTCTAAATCTTCCTCTCCTGTGGTAGATCTCGTATTTCTCCTATATCTCTCTGGAGAGATGGTATCTCAAAAGTGATCCAGTCACCATTCAGGCCCCCTCCTTCTAGTGCCAATCAGTTGATAGTGTTTTCGCATTAACAACTCCTGCATAAAATACAATATCCCATCTCTTCAAAGGTAATCTTCAACAATAAATTATTGAAAATCACCCCAAGGTCTTTTCGTGTTAGGGTCATAACAGCGGCATAAACAACTCGATAAAATGTGAAATGCTGGTAATCACAATCTGACCTTACTACAAGCAAACTATATCTTTCCACTTATCGATGTTGCAATTTTTATGATCTTAAATCCTAAATCTAACCGGATAATAAATAAATATAAAAAGACAAGGGGTGCAAGGATTTAACAAGATCTAACTATTCCTAGGATGAACAATGCAAATGACAGATATCTAGAATGGACCATTAATCTCAAATAACCAGCCTCGATTGGACCCACAATGCAATCTTACCAGAACGGTGCAATCTTCTGAGGAATACAGATTTTCAAACCATAGACATTCATCTACAATCAAACTTTAGCATATCGAATATACGGTCCAAGTTGACTTTACCAGCCTACTACAATCAGATAGTTACTAGGAGTATAGACCAGAGATAGCTACAAACATTCCAAATATGAAATCATAAACATCATGCATCCAACTGAAACTGATTTATTTCTGAATACTAAACCCTAAGTCTTCAAGCAATTTGAAAGATAGAACAAAAGAACCACACAAGATGAACTAACACAAGAGATTTCACCAGGAAAACCATAATGTCTTCAATTGTATTAATCACCAAAATGCTGCAACAATTCAACTGTTCTGATACAGAATTTGCTTCAAGGAACTGAATATTACTTCGAAGGAAAATGCTCTAACTATTGCTCTCACTTCTCTATTACTGTCTAGCTAATGTCTAACCCTTTACAATGAGGCCAGAATGCCTTTAATAGCAAGTCCCAAGATATGTCGGCCCAGCCAAACATTTTTACAAAATAATAAAAACCACCAAAACAGGTCGGCCAAGGAAAAACAAACTAAGGCACACATTAAATGCCATCATCTAGGTCGGCCTTGACACAATCTTCAATGCAGTCCCGTCCAATGCATGCCCCATGATAATAGGGAAGCACAAATCTCAAAATAAGCATTAACCGCTTCTTCCCTTATCCTCTCTCTCCAGATGAACCTTGCACCCTCAAGAATGTTCCATCCAGCTCGGTGACAGGTGGCAAAGGTAATACCCTAAGACGGCATTTAATAGCATCAATCTCTTCCTTGGACCGTTCAACAATTTTATCCCAATCTTCCCTGCTGGCCATATACTTATCCATTACAGCCAAATAGGTAGCTGCATCATCAAGCTGGTGGGCAGTTACAACTCCTGCATCTGGGGCATAAACTTCATGCCACCATTCCTTTAGCTGCTCAAGACTCAGGTATTTCGGGGCTATCTTCCTCCTGCCAGTCATCACCTCAAAGAATGCAATGCATCCATCGTATACTGCAGTGAGATCCCCATCAATCTGCTTCTTTCTTTTCAAAATCTTCTTCATGGCCTTCTGCCTAATCTGCAGTGCCTCAAACCATTCCCAAGGTTCATCCAACCTGGAAGAAGGAAGAATTCCATCCTTAGCCAATTGTTCTCTTCCATGTCCCATGATAACCCTTGATTTCTGCAACAAGAGGTCTATGTCATCCTTGTCTTGGGACAGTACATAGTCTAACAACTCCTTCACCCGGACTGCATCCTTTCCTACCAATAGAATATCCTTGATGGTATCATCTCCTTTAGTTTGCACACTCATTAACCAATCTATGGCGGCTTGAGCTGAGGCTTTTAACTTCTCAATTCCAGAGATGGTCTCCTTAGGTAGAAATCCAGGAGTGGCAGAAGAAGAAGGATGGAGGGACTGCAAAGGCTTCATTACCTCTTCCAAACATTTCCTTAACCTTTCGTTTTCTTTCTTCAGTTCACGTTTGGTCTGAGTTTCCCTCTTCAATTTGTCAACAATCACTGCACTGGACCCCTCAAACTCCTCAATATCTTGCTCCATAGAGGCTGGCCCGAGGTTGATAGTCTGAACATTATAATCCTGACTTGTAACATCTTCTCTCATTTTGTCCATGGCAGGAGTAGCAATGTGGATAACCCTGTTATGGGTTTCATCCCTTTCCACCTTTGAAACCACCTTGGCCACCTTCCTTTTCTTCCCCTTTCCAATTTTGGATAGCATTTCATCCTAATCCAAGGGCGTATCCTCAACAACCACTTGCTTCTTTCTTGCAAGGTCCCTCTCTAGCCAGTCTGGAGCTACAAGGTCCACCTGGATTTCCTCTGTTCTAACATCCTCTGGCTGCTCTATCACCTTTTCCTCTTCCTCTGTAGTTTCCTTATCATCCTCCTTCTCTGGAAGTTGCTCACCTTGATAAATTTCCTCTAGTTCTACCTCTGGATGCACTGGTGATGGGGTCTTAGCAGGGATATTTTCCTCCGGCTCAGGCGATCCGCGACCTTTGTCACTTTCCGGGGAGTCTTCATATTGTACCAAAGGAGAAGTATGTCGTTCCTCCTCTTCCACCTCCAGCTCTGTTGCTTCACTAAAGAGAGTCCCCTCCTTGAAGGGCTCTGCTTCTTCGCTAGTTTCACGCGCCTCTGGAATTTCTTCTTCATGTGCACTTGGTGGAGGAGAAACAGGCTTGGATGGTTCTGCGATTGGTCCTTTTGGTGGAGGATCTGTCTTAGACACAATATCCTTTGGAGAAGGAGTCCTTGACCTCCTTGTGTATACCTTAGCTTTCTGCCCTCCTGAACTTTCCACATCAACAATTGGAGGCTCATCACCTGAAGTACCCTGACCTTTCTTCCTTGCAGTTCGAGTTGTTCTTGCCTTCTTCGGCGGTGGAGAAGCATCTCCCTCTTCTGCCTTTTCCGTTTCCTCCTCATCAGAGGACTTACTAAGCGCCAGAGTCTTCCATCTTCTCTTTCCTTTCGGCTTCCTTTTTGCTTCGGGCTCACCCTCTTTAGGACCTCTGACTTTTATCTTGAACGGTGAGGTTTTTACAGCTTTCCCTTTGGGGTCATCCTCCCCAGATTCCTTAGAAGTCAACATGGGAATTAGATTCCCCATCAATTTGAAAGTACAAGTTACCTTTGCACTCTCCAACTCCCAAACTTTGTGTGTTAACCAAGAAAGAGTGAATTTCATCACCAGGGCCATTAGATCTTCCAATTCTATAATCTCGTCCTCATTCCAATTGATATCTCCAACTGGCCAATCTTTCACTGCTTCATAGGCGTGGTCTTGCACCAGATTTCCATCATCCTCCAACTGATCCGGGATCAGCTTGACATGGTATTGCCTGACTGCCTCCACAGGGAGCTTGAAATATCTCCTCTTTCTGGCTTCGAGGTCATCTTTGATATTGACCCAATAATCCTCTAGGTCATCCCTATGCCTGTACTCCCTAGTAGCTTTCTTCTGTGCCTCTCTAGTTATGTCAAAATTCATCCTTTTTGAATGGAAGGAGAAACCGTATGCCGCCAGTTCTTCACCTGAAGTGTGGGCTGATTGGATAGAAGGGTACATTTCTGCCACACCGATCCCAAGAGGGAAGTCTCCTCCGAAGCCTGTCTTGTACTTCTCTCTCTTTACCATGGCATCAAATTCACAAATTTGCCTCACAACTTCTAACAAAACAATGTGGTCAGTAGGATATTGAGGCAACTTGTACGGAGCAACTGGGCATCCATCAATTCTGAGGTAGGTGAAGGTGGGGAACTGGATGAACCAGGCTCCGTAGTTCTTTATTAGCCCCTTGGCTCCGTCGGACAACCTCATGTGTTCAACATTCTGCAGCGTCCGGGTGATATGCATCCTGAATGCATCATTAGCCCTTCTGTAATCCTTATGCCCAAGATGCAATTCTGGATAAACCTCATAAATGATATCCTGTCCAAGTGTCCCCTTCGAATTCAGACCCTTGTATGGGTAAGATATGGCTAGTATATACACCACATATGAGGACATGGTGAACTTCTTTGTTTCCAAGACATTCCTTAACTGCCCATCAATTTCTGCACTGATGAGCCCTGCCCAGTGATAATTGGTAACTTGTCCAATCTTGGTGATTATGTGGACCATCCAGCTTTCCAACACCCCTGCACTTTTTAATCCTGCCACCCTGGTTAGAAATGTGATGGCATCATATACATCTGATCTGAACTTAACCCTGTGCAACTGTTTGGGCAACTTGGAATGATGGGATTTTGGATTCTCTAACCAGGAGTTAATCATCTGTTGAGCCTTGATGGGCTCATTCTCATAATACATTTTGGTAGTATCTATATTCAAAGCACATACTGAAGGTAGATCCGGCATGCTGAAAGCTTGTGCAATGGAGACAGGGCTAAAGTTTGCCAGAACTCTTCCCTCGGTACTAACCACCCTCTGTGTATCAAAATCATATTGTCTGGCGCACTCGAGAATTAGCTCATAACACCGGACCGCCAGAGGGAAGCCTGCCACATGCACTAGTCCGGATTGTATTATTCCCTGCCTCAGAGCTGACAGATCCTTCTCAGCCATCCGTTGCTTGAACTCCTCATATTTCCAGGCCCCAACATTGGTATCAGATACTTCAGCCCACACAGAAGACACCCTGCTCTCGGGGAGCTGACTCTTCATATCTAAT
>VDFB02265381.1:0-42206 GCA_007258455.2 Sequoia sempervirens | reverse complement strand
AAAAAGCAATATTGATTTAACAGCCAAAGAATAAACATGAATGAGGTTAAATTAAAATAATGCATGAAGCATAACAATATAGATTACCTTCACCCTTCTGGTGTTTTATTGACCATCTGTGATAGATTGTCAATAAAATCAAGAAGGTTATTTAAACCACAATACTCCCTATTTTGTTTAAATGTTGTAGCTGTGATAGTTTGCCATTGATCAGAAGGCTGAGAGGGGAACATGGACGCCTAGAAAGCAAATGAACTGCATGAAAAAATGCCTCAAAGAGACGGGTTTCATAGACTGCAGGCTACGTACAAAAAGATGGCTTAAGAACTTTTCAAGCAAATGCAATTAGTAGGTGTAAAGACAAGATCTTACTCCCTAACGTCTAAATACTTCAACTGGGAAAAAAAAAGGTTGTGAAGGAACAAGGAGATTGTTTAAATTTATGCATCCTCCAAAGTCTTAGTACTACAGTTGTGATAGGGTTGCCAAGGAAACATGAAGGCTTTTGCACCCCTATAGATATCTATGTTCAAGTGTTGCTGCTGCAATAGGATGCCATAAAACTATTTAACAGAATCCCTCAAAGAAATATAGTTCAACGCCCTTACCTTTAAGTGTTGCGGCTGGGACAGCAGTGATAGATTGCCAAAGGTATTGGGGAGGTTATATACGCTTCTACAGTCGTCTAGGTTCAAGTATTGCTGCTGGGACAGGTGGACAATGGAAACAGAGAGATTAACTAAACCTCTACAGTCTCCTACATTCAAGAGTGGCTACTGTGATAGGATAACAATGGAACCAAAGAGATTATTTAAGCCTTTGCAACATTCTATTCTCAAGTACAACATGTGTGACAGATTGACAAACTATCAGGGAGATTATACATCAATAGAGAAATACCCAAACGCCAACTGGTAAAAGCAATAAAAGGGTTTTCCACCAACAAATGAAAAGGGTCTAAATTAAAATAGCACCTTGACCATATTTTATTCTCAAGTGCTGCAACTACGATAGATTGTCAATAAATCAAGGAGGTTATTTAACCTTTTAACTTCCTATTTGTTTAAGTGTTGCAGCTGAAAACGGTTGACAATTGAATAAGAGAGATTATCAATTTACCCTGGTGTAATCTCCATGAATCTTTAATCTAAAAAGACCATATAAATTTATTTATTGCACAAAGATTGGAGAAATACGGGGGACACATTCATCAAATGCAGCCAAGTCAGAAGTTGCAAAATTTATTTTACGGTGAAAGAAGAAAACCCCCTGAAATCTAGGCAGGGTTAATTTAGTGGCAAACAAATAATTGCATTAAGAAGTTAAACTTTTATTGATTGAAGTTTAAAATCTGGAATTCAATGATTAAAAACTCAAATTCAATAACCTGGATTTGGCAGTCCGTGACAAAATCTTCCCTTCTGTAAAATTTCTCTTCACCCTCTGTGTTTTCCATAACCCCCCTTCTTCTCCATTTTCTCTTTTTTTTTTTAAATTCAAGACATTCTTTCCAATCTCGATGAGCAAGGTACAGGTGTCTATCAACACAGTTTTCAATTTTACACCTGGCACTTAATATTTACCTTGTTTAACACTTGGAGGAATTTTGTAAATCAAGAAATCTACCTCTCTAATCTTTATTGTCGTGAAAGGTTTACAAGTTAGCTTCAATATTTTAATTATATCATGCTTTCCTCGATTTTACCCAAGACTGAGTTGATCTGGATAAATCATGCTGACTCAACTTAATAAATTCTCGGGTGGGTAAAACTTTTAACTATTTAAATATATGAATGTTTATATAATTATTATTTGCTATTTTATTTATTTATTTATATTATTGTTTTAATATATATTTTTATTTTATTTTATTTTTTAATAAATCCTTCACTTTAGATGTAATATTTTATTACATCCCTCTAATAATTTAAATTTAAATTTAAAATTTATCAAATTATTTAAATTTAAACTTTAAACTTTAAATCTCCATCATTTTAAAATACAAATTTGTATTTCATTTGGGTTTCAATACAATTATAACCTTAACATTAATTCAATATTTTTAATTATTAAGATTCCCTTAATAATTTAATAATTTAATTTATTACTATAATTAAACTCATATTATAAAAATGAACTATGAAGCTCAAAACAATGACCAAATGAACATAGCAATGACTATGCCTGATACTAGAAACACATCAATTACCAATAATGATACACATCCAAATAACATGGTAAACGCATCAAGAATTACGACTTGAAACGATCAACATGAAACAGTACAATACCATAACGGGACGAAATACTGACAGACGACAGACACAGACAGGGACACTTCCTTGTCAAATCCTTAAACCACGTCATAACCATTGGGTATGTTGGGCATGCTCAGACCCGACGATGCGGGTGGAGTCGGTGCCCGGTACCTGCAATCCTGCATAAAAACAAGTGTTGGAACAACATATATATATCTAATGTGAAACACATTGTGAGAGAGAATTGCGGTGTGGAAGGGCGCTCACGAATGAGCAATGCAACACCGTCCCCCTCACCCAAACCTCAAACATCAACACAACATCATACATAGCATGAAATGAGTATTAAACAATTTACATAGTCACACAATATAGCATAATCAGGAAGGATGGTACCATGCATCATTATATTATCAACATCATAAAACACTATCATGTGTATCCAAGCAAAACACATAAGCTCAAATAGGAAAAACAATCACCCATGTAATCTCGAGTCTGCAACAAACGTAAACAGTATCCACAAAGTAACAAAAGAGAACAGTATCATGAGGGGCACTACATAGTGTGACAACATCTAACAATGTGTGGTACTAAGTGAAGGATGGTAAGGAACATAAGGACATGTCCCTACACTATTAGGAAGATATATTAGTACCCTACCACAAGAGAAGAGATCAAGGTAGGTAGAAAATAATAGAGTACAAGAGGAACCAAAAAAAATATAATGAATGTAATATAAGTAGAAGTACTACCCAAGGATATGTGATGTTTAAATTTATATTGTATAAATAATATATGAGATGTGTATGCAATATAAATTTGAATTCATAAAATAAGAATGAAAAATATAAATCTAAAATCCTATTTTTAAATTCAATTGCAAATCTCAAATTGAGCATACTAAAAATGATTTGCTAGTAAATGATGTGGATGCTCAACTCTGCAACATAACATTAATGAATTTTAAATTATAAAATCAACATGGTTAATTTGCTTAGAAATTTATGGTTATAAAAATAATGAGTAAAATATGAATTATAAAATTTTAAAAGATCATATGGATGGTGGAGATTCAATCAAAGATCAAGAGTTAATTGAAATCAATGAGATAAATTATCATTTCATACTCATGAGACAAGGAAGTTACTAATTTGAAGAATGAATTAAATTTTGAGAAAATAATGAGGAATTATTAATTTATTTAAATGGATAATTATTTCATCTTAATTAAATAATAAATAATTATTTAATTAAATGACTAATAATGGATAATGACAATAATTAATAATAAAATAATTAGTGGTAATAATGTATAATTAATAATGGATTATAATATGAATAATTAATTATATGATAAGAGGAATCATTTTAGCGTAGCATTTTCCCCTCTTTGAAGCAAATTTTAAAGCACTTGGCATTGTTTCAAAAAAAGAAAAGTAGTCAAGAAGAAAAAAATTATAAGAGATGGAGAAAGAGATTGTATACCCTAGTTGAGTGGAAGAAAAAATGATAGTTTAGTTAGTGTGATGATTGATTCCCCCTTGAGAGATTATCTAAGCAGAACCGCATGAGTGAGCTCTCAAAATAAGAGATGTGAAGAAAAAGTCAAATGGAAGATAGAAAATGATGGAAGAAAAATAGGAGAAAAATGGATAATTTGAGATGGATGCAAGAAGGATGATTATGGATAAAATGATGATGGATTTATTATGATTATTAGTTGTGCTAACTTTGAGGAAATAAACCTTTATTTATTAAAGTAATGGATGTTATACATCAAGGTATGCAAGACCATGGCGATGATGTATCTAATGCATATAATAACTCAAAAAGCAAAGGTCACCTACAAGAATATATTGTTAAACACCATGCTATGGAAGACCATGATATTGTTGTAGTGATATACTACAAGGAACATGACAAATGTAGATTAAAGAAAAATACACACATGAAAGCAAGGAAGCATACACACAAATGTAAAGAAAAACATGATCTTGCCACGTAGTCAAGTTGAAAATGGATTTATTTATGATGATGATGACGACGACGACAATGAAAACGATGATGATTATGATGATGCTGATGTTAGAAGGATAGATCCAAAAAATAACATGAGGATTGGGAATTAAATATCTCGATGATGATAATGTGACTAAAATGGATCGAGGTTTGGAGAAAGGTTGGGAACAAAACCAAGGGATGTTTTGGATGATGCACTAGATTACATAGCAAGATTAGATGGATTAGGATCATTGTATTTGGATGGAATACTTTTGGGATTGGCTTAGATTGGGGAGGGATGTTAGGATAGGTGGATTAAATTGGAGTGTTATGAGGAGTATTTGGATTGCTTATGATTGGAAGCTTGGATTGATGGCAAGGGAGAACCAAGTATAACAATATAGATGAAAAGATAAGGGATTATTTGTGTAGATTATGGGAGGATGATTAGGTGGGGGATAAGAGACATTAGGATTATTAGATAGAGGGTAGGATATATGATAACTATTAAATACATGATTTAGGATGTGATCTCCAAGTACTATGTTGCATAAGAATAACATGTTTTCTCTAAGATATGGGGTTGGATAGTGCTATGTAGGAAATGGTGTGACATTATATGGTGTGTGACAAAATTATGGGCATATCAAGATTTTTTAAAAGCATGTTTTAATTTTGTGCCCTTGATCCTTGTCAAGATCAAGGTGGGTAGGTAAGATGCATAGAAATAATATGGAATGAATGGGAAATGATGTAGAATGAATTGATGGTGATTCCATAAAAAATATGTGATGGATGAGACAAATTTCCCAAAGTGTAATGGTAAACATAGATAATTAATTTTACACATGACCCTTTTTTTAGGTTTTTGTGTACTTGTATAAAGTATAACATCTACATGTTTGTTGCCTTGATACATCTTGGTTTTGACATAATTTTTTGACTATGTATTATGAGTTGCATAGGTCGTGCTTGTGTCATTGTATAGTGTGTTTGGACCACCTACATATTTTGATATGGTATTCCTCAACATGTCGATTGTTGGTGTTTTATTTATATTGTGTTGTGTGTATGGTAGTGTGCCAAGTTCCTTGTAAAGACTTGATATAATGCATTAATGTTGTATTCCTTGAGGTTTATGTATTATTTTGTCTAATTATCATGGTGATTTATGTTTTATATAATTTTGAACCCCATTGGATGATTTCAATGTGCTTTAACTATTAAAAATTAAGCAAATATGCTTAACATGTGTGTTGAGTGGGTACAAGTACATGGTTATTTCTCCACTTGATTATACAAGTCTGAGTTATTCCCCAATGGTATCTAATCAAAGATGTCGCTTTGTGTTGACGTGTTTGGTAGCCACCATTGCACTTGGTTGAGTGCAATATTAGTCTTATTTTCCTCTTTAGTTTAGATCCAAATTGGTGGGAATTATAGATGCCTTATATTGCAGAAAAAATAGTAAATACATAATTTATATTGTGGTTATTCATTTTCTCATTTGTATGCAATGGTGTTTTTAATATTAAATCTTGAGTTTAAATAGTGCTTGATGCATTAGGAATAAGGAAATTTGGGAAAGAAAATAATTTTGAGAAAATTCACAATACAATAATAAATAATAACAAAAGAAACACATAGATTTATATGGAAAACCTAGTACTATACTAGGAAAAAACCATAGGCAAAGATTTCTTAGTATTTTATTAAGTCAGGAATAATTCATAGTGACAAAAATATATCAATGTCATAAAAATACATTACTTTTGAAACCGTAAGACATTCAATTTGTTGGATCTTCTTTGAAGAAGACTTTCCAAAAATAGAAAGTGTGATTAGTGCAACTACATGTCAAGCACATGCCATATGGATAAAAATAGTAAGTCCCAAAAACTTGGCTCTAACAATTAGGCCTTTACCCATGCTTGGTGCATATGACTCACTATCATGGTACTCATTAATGTTGGATGAAAATAAACTAACTTCACATAGCAACATTCTCTCACTTGAAGTCAATTTTTGAATAAATTATCATATTGAAAGACCAATGACAATGTTACAAATCGTCAAGTAATGTGTAATCCTAGAGAAGTTCTACACTAAATAAATGTCTCCTCTACCAATGGGCTTCATCAAATATTTTTTGGGTTTATATTAGTGTGTATCTTGGCTAGGGATATCTATCCTCCTAACACCTCATGTACAAAGTGATATTGCATATCAATATTCTTTGTTTTGGCATGATATGTTGAGTTTCATACTAAGTATAAAGCACTCTATCTATCTGTAGACACGTAAAATATACCGATTGACATTGTGCATCTAATCCTGACTACTAACATTGTTTCTTCTTGAATCATCCCTCGGTCTAACCATTTAATCAAATCTCCTTATCTGATTAAATTCATCAATCTTTCTCCCTTAATTAAATAAACCAGTTATTTAATTAGGTCTCTCTCTTTCATTAATTAAATCAATCCATCTGATCTAATTATCCCTATTTAATTAAATAATCAATTTTATTTGATTAAATCTCTAAAGTCTATCCATTAATTAAATAAATCAAAATCCTTATTTAATTATTCTCTTATCATATTCCTCTCTTATTTGATTTAAATAAATCTATAAATTTGAGTCAAATAGGTCACATCATCTAATCTCTCCTATTAAATTAATTGACCCTTGATTAATTTAATCTCTCATCATGTCCCATCCTCTATATTTTTCAAGTTGCACATGAAAATAGATTTAATTCATTTATTAAATCTCTATTTTCCTCACAAGGCATCTTTTGGAATATTCCCTCAAATTTGAATTCAAAAATTCCAAGTCAACGTGTACATCCAACAAGGCAATAACTTCATCTTACATGTCCTTTGCCTTGAGCCAAGTGGCATTTATTGCATTTTCCCTTCCCTCTTACAAGTCATTTCAACAAATTTGAAATTCAAAAATATGCATTTATTGACACAATCCCCAAATCTTGCACATCCTCCATCCACTCATAGATTTACAAGTGGCATCATGCCATTGGATGTATGTTAGTCCCACATTGCTAAAATTTGGACATTCATTCAACTTAGCATTCTATAAATAAAGAGCTCATATCCTCATTTGATCATCCACAAATTATGCAAAGTTATTATGCTAAAATATTTAGCCATTTCTATCCATCACCATTGAGTTCTTAGCTAGGTTTTTGCAGATTTTGGCTTGGAGCTCTCATCCTTCATCAACAAAGTGGATCAATCATCATCAACATATCAAGCTTGCATCTTAGGAATTGGAAAAGGGCCAATTTTCACATCAAATTGGAACCAATTCCCCCATGGGATCATGTGTTTGCTATTCTAATTAGGATCAAATCTATATTTTCTTGTTTTATTGTGTTCTTCATTGTTTTCTTTCCTAATTTGAAGTTTGTAAATGGATTTCATGGGGAATCCTTGTTCTTGCTTGCAATATCTAACTTAATGTGTTTATTCATTGTGTTTTACAGGTATTTGGATTGGGGTTCACACATTTGGCGCTAGAAGGAGGGCTTGATATCATTCTTTATCACTTTTCTCACAATTTTCCACTTTTTTGTTCATACACAGGAAAATTCCAATGCTTAGAGCTCATCGTTGCTATTTTGGCACCATTGACCCTTCGATGTCACTATATAGCACCGCGAGAAACTAAAAGTGCAACGCTGGACTCTTCTCGCCTAAAAATTTTGAATTCTAAACTTTGCCACTTGACTGTTTGACCGACCAAAATTTTCAAAAAAAAAAAAAACTATGATGCTGGGCAAAACTGCGACGCAGTTGAGCTCACTGTCTCGACACAGAGCGACGCTGACTAGCAAGCGGTGTTGTAAGGGCACCGCTTGGAAATCAAATTGCGACAAAGTCATGAGTTGCGCTGCTAGTAGGGAGTAAAAAGTGGAAATTAAATCTTAGCACGTGCTTTTGGTCATTAATGAGTTTGTCTTTTGTTTTCTACTTTTTAATCTCTGTATTTTGCATAATCTAACTGGTTTTCTCTCTTGTAGGTTGGATCAATTGAAAACGAAAGAAGGAGAAGCATGAGGACGATATTTGGCAAAATCAAAGTGTTTTTAAACACTTTAGTGTTTGCTTAACACTTTCAAGAAATTGTTATCACTCCTTTCTTAGGGTCCACTAATTTCGTTTGGGTTTAAAAATAATCTTTTCAATTTATTCTTGTAAAGGCTAAAATGAACATTAGGATCACAACTTATTAGAGTTTTTTTTGGTTAAACAATTGAACAAAATATCTCACTTGTCTTTTGGTGCTTAAAAATAAATCACATTTTGCTTTGTGGAATTAAAAAGAACAAGTGCTACTTTGTTTTCGTGAGGGCTTACTTAAACTAAACTCATTGAAAAAGGACATATGCGCTTCTCTCACACTTTATAGCGATCTTGAGAATCAAAAGGCCTTTTTCATGACTTTGGGGTGAGATAAAGCAATCACCTCCACACTTCGATTTGGGTTTAAAATTGAACAAAATTTTGTGCGAGTGTGAGTGGGGGAATTATTGCATGCATTCTCTCTCTTTGTTGACAAAAATGATTGATCGAGTTACGAATATTGTCTTTACACACTTTTGTTTATCCTAAAGGGCCTAACTTTGGGAAAAAGTACTCACCCAAGGGAACGACTCAACCGGTAACACTCTAAAACCAAGATTATTTCCAAACGGGATATAAATTTGGGTATTGGAGTAAACGCCAATATCACGCAATTGATTTCGACAAGATGGATCCGAAAGGGGACTCTTGCTGTATGGGTCAATCTCCACGAACGAAAAGTCCTTATTAAAACTTGTGTTCTAGAATTTTCCAAAATCCTTTGATCTATTTGTTGGTGCAAGAGCGGTCGTTCTGAAGCCACCCCACACTTTTACAGTCTTTAGTAGAAATGGAAAAAATGCCATGGGAGTTTCATGGGTGTTGATGCTTGGCTTCCCTGATTGAATTTAATGAGCCGTGGGGTCAAGCATCTAACCATTCGCTAAAGATAAGCGTAGCTAGTCTTGTCCAAGTGGGAATCCAACAAATATTGTCTTACACATCCATAGGGTTGTAATTGGTTTCAAAATACTTTGCTTGTGCGAAAACACCTCAAAAACAAACACTTAACATCATCATCCAAAATTTCAAACCCTTTTGAAGACAAATACAATTGACTCGATCCATATGTTATTGCTTGCCCTTGGGATTCACATCCTTAGAGGTTTCTAAACATTGGATTACATGTCGATTTGCCTACTAAAGTAAACAATAGGTAAACCCTTGCCTTGAGTTCATCAAAATTACGCATAACATACTTTGTGGGATGCGAAGAAATCAAGATATTGGACACTTAGTTTTAAAAACCTAATCAAAGAAAGTGTTTGTGGTAAAATAAAGCCATTAAGCAAAGCTAAGCAAAATGAAATTTCATGTGTGTTGAAGCCTCATGATTCTCAAGAAGTTCAAATCCCAAAACAAAAATCCTTGGTTCAAAACCCGAAAATGCATGTTCAAATTGGAACATTCTTTAGTTACAAAGGTCTATAGAAGCATTTTATGCTCTTCAATACCTAGGTCTAGGCAAACAAAGTGTCTTTTTTAGGTTCATCTTAGGATCAAAAGCAAATAAAAATATTTTTTCACCCACCCTCCAAACATCAAAACAAACATCATCTCATCATCACCTTTTGAAAAATCTTGAAATCACCCTTAGTGCTAAGCTTTTGGGAAAAATAAAAATCATCAAAATCCTTGGGACAACATCCTTGAAATCCATATCAAAATCATCCTTTGGATAGGTATGTGTAAATGCATCCTTTTGCATATACTTGGTCAAAGTTATCAAAATCATATTATGTAGCTTAGTATATGTAGATGAATCCTTCTTCATATGCTTAGTTAGACTATCATCTTGTTTGAATAGGTGTGGGTAGATGCATCCTTCTCCCTCCACATATTTGAATTATCATCCTTTGAGCAAATCCACCCTTTAGATCATCATCCAACATCTTAGGGTCTATTTGTTCAAAATCAAAACAATCAAATCAAAACCAAAAAATCAATCAATCAAGGACAATCCCAAGGGAACATCAAATAAAAAAATCAAAATCCAAAACATATCCGAAAGTCCCAAGAGCCTAGCATCTCCTTCAAGATTTATCAAAATACCAAAACATTCACATCATCCATCCCTTGCATCATCATCATATCACCTTTTGATCCTCAAGATATCCTAAAATTTTCTTCTTTGGGCATAAAATAAAGATCAAACCAAAGAATAAAGAGATTCATCTCCCATTCTTAAAAATTGATCCTTGTTTTATGGTTCAAACTAGATCTCAATACAAGAAGAGCATGGAAGCCAACAAAGAAACACCCGCTTCAAGTGATCTAAGCCAAACAAACGTTGAAATGAATCCCGTCGAATCAAGTAATCCTTTGGCTATATCATCATCAAAAAACCTACAAGAAGGAAATCAGGAAGAATACCTAACCTTTGGGATGTCCCACGACGAAATGACTAAAAAGCTTCAAAATCCAGAAAACCATAAAATCATCAACATTATGATGAGGCTTAACCCTTCATTATACATGCTTGAACTAGCAAAACAAGGGGCCAAATTACCTTCGGATTTTGACGTGAGTACCATAGTGGAGACATATTTTCCTCCAATCTCTTCCACCATTCCCATCTCATCTACACCCCCATCCCAAAACATCACGCAAAAAATTCCTCAAATCACATCTTTTGCTCCAACCCAACCCAATGTTAATAAGGGAAATGAATTTTATAATGCTATCAAAACACACCCCCTGGTTAATTATCAAAAATTGGATGCAAACACCATATTGGAACAAAACATACCCCAAAATCCATTACACAAGAATGTTCCTCTCACTTTCCATCATGACCCATCATCATCATTTTTTCACGCAACACCTCAAACACCTCTCCTCACAAATTCGTAAGAGGAAGGAGACATGTTCGGACCTGGGGGAATCTTTGGCACCACATCATTTTCCCAAGGACTCACCCCCCTCGCATTTCCACCTCTTCCACCATTTCCATCATCATCCACACCTCTCCTTGGTTTAGGGCTTCCCCCTCTACCAAGTATTAATGAAACCAACATCCTGAATATCAATCAAAACATCACGCAAAAATTGTCATCGACATTGCAACAATAGATGAAAAATGCACAAGCAATCGCGACGTCATCAAACACCCCCCTAATATCTCAAATCATGGTCTCCCAAGGGCCAACCACATCAACAACACCATCCATCACTCAAAACACCAACACAACATTATCGCTCACCACAAACACCATTATGAATCCACCACCACCCCCACCACCAGCAACTTCCACCACATCAAGCCAATACAACGCAACATTGCAAGCTGCTTTTCAAAGGGGATTCCAATAAGTGAAAAAACAAAAATCCGTACACCTAGCTGCTCAACAAGCCACTCAAGCTGTGCAAGCCACCCAAGTTGCCCAAGCCACACTACAAATGCAACAAGCCGCACAAGACCAAGATTTATTGCAACAAAAACAACAATAAACCGCTCAAGCTGCACAAGCTGTGCAAGCATTGCAAGCACAAAAGGCCACTCAAGCACAACTTCTATTGCAACAACAAGTAGCACAAGCACAAGCCCAAGCTCAAGCTCAAGCGCAAGCTCAATATTAGGCACAACAAGCCCAATATCAAGCACAAATCCTTGCACAAAAACAAGCAACACAATTACAAGCATATCAAAAAGCATTAAAACAATACCAAGAGAAGCAAGAAGTAGCTGAATTAGCAGCCCAACAACAAGCGCAACAACAAGCACAACAATAGGCAATCTTAGAGTAGCAACAACAAGAACAACAACAAGAATTGTTCATACAGCAGCAGGTACAGGCATACCTAGCTCAACATAATGTGCACATCCCATCAAACAACACACCAACCAACCCACCCATCCAACCCACAATTGAAAACCCTCAAAACACCTTCATCCCACCCCCTGATCCACAAAATGACGTAACGACACAAATCAAGTTGCTCTCGCAACAAGTGCTCGATCTTCAATTAGGACGAACAACCAAAACACCAAGCAACTTATGTCCCTATCCATTTGATAGGAGCCTAATAATGAAACCATTCCCCAAGGGATTTGAGATCCCCAAATTTGAAAAATATCGTGGGATGGGAAACCCTAAAGATCACATCAGGGAATTCTAGGTTCATTGCATGGAAGTCGCATACGATAATACTTATCTGATGTGGCTATTTCCTAGGAGTTTGGCTGGCCACACTATGGAATGGTTCTCTCGTCTACCTTTAGGAATTAGGACATTCCAAGAAATTATAGACGCATTCATAAAAAACTATGCATGCAACATTGCAATGGATGTTAGTCTAGAAGAACTCTCAGCTCTGAAACAGGGTAAGGGTGAATCATTCGCTTCATTCTTACAACGATGGTGATCCAAGGCCAATCAGAGCAAGTGGAATATGACCAAAGAACAACAAGTTTGCACCATCATATCCAACCTTGACGACCTCTTGGAATTTCATCTCAAAGTTCAGGGCATCAACACATATGATCAGTTGATCTCCAAGGCACTTAGCATCGAATGAGCCCTTATGAATCAGCCCTCAGGATCAAATTCATACCCAAAACAACAAAACAACTTCCCACCATCCAATTACAATGATAAACCTCATGCATGGGCAAGGAATAAAAACATTACTAATGATGGTGTCGTCGATGCCAAGGTGGTCATTAGTGCCCCTCGCCAAAATACACCCACACCACAAATCCAAATCCAACACCAAAACAATCATCATACAACACAACAACCAAACCAAAATCCAACAATAAAAAATCTCAATGATCAAAGGGGACCACCCCAATGCAACAAGACATATCCCAAGCGAAAATACACTACTTTGGGGGAACCACTAGAAGTCATCATGAAAAAGTTGATAGACGAAAAAATCATCAAGGCTCCTACCTTTGAAAATTACCAAGAACTGGATGTGAAACCTCCTTGGTATAATGAGAATCAACTTTGTGAGTTCCATAAAATCAAAGGCCATACCATGAACAGTTGCATGAGACTAAAAAACATAGTTCAAGATCTCATCGATAAAATAATTATAAACGTGGAACAACCAACAAGAAACCAGGATCTTAAGATATACACAAATCCGATGCCTAACCATGGTAATAAAGGGAATGATAATGATAAAGGGAAAGGCACCCACGTAAACGTAAATCATGTGTATGAAACAGTCATTGCCTCCCTAGATGAAAACTGCATGGTCATTACTATCAAGGGTGCCTATGTAGAAGATTGTGGAGTCACCATAAGAGGTGGCAAAGTAACCATCGCAGGATCATCCCAGCCAAACAAAGTCCCTACATCTAGATCCGTCCCCAATGGCTACAATGTCCTAGACCATCTCAAGAGAATTCCAACACAAATGACCATCATGGAGTTGCTAAAAATATCATCAACTCATAAGAAAATCCTAGAAGAAGCGTTGGCTTCATCCACTGTCCCCGCAGATCTCGATACAGAACAATTCCAAACCATGGTCAGAAATATCATCGTGACTAATCTCCTTACATTCTCCAACCAATATTTCCTTGCTCAACCATCCCACAACCGTGTTCTCCACTTAGAAGCTATAGTGCATAAGAGAAAAATCAAAAGGGTCTTGGTGGATGGAGGTGCGGGCTTGAATATATGTTCTCTCAGCCTCATCAAGCAATTGAAAATATTAGAAGATTCTATCGACAAAGGAAAGGGTATCACAATAAGAGCATATGAAAATCAAGAAAGAGTGTCTCAAGGCATGATCAAACTCCCTATTCAAGTAGGGACTACCATCATGGAAACCACTTGTCAGGTCTTGGACCTTGACTTGCCGTATAACATCCTCCTAGGACGCCCATGGATTCATGTGATGAAAGCAGTAGCGTCAACGTTCCACCAATGTGTGAAATTTACACATGAGGGACAAGAAGTCACCATCCATGGAGATCCCAAACCTTTCTCCTATTGAAAAATCCTTGAAGCAAAATACTATAAAATCCCCCAAGTACCAAAAAATGATGAGGGCCCATCTACAACATACATCGATCCCACCACTCTCACATCCACTTCTACAACAGAGACACTCACCACTCCCACCATCCCCACCATTTCTGATATCAAGGTCATCATCCAAGATAACGGTTGTGGAAACTACAAGCTCCCTAATAATGATTTTGTGGTAGGAGAGTTACCACAATCTCCTAGATCACGGGGAGGACAGCAAATAAATGAAGCCTCCACATCCCAAATGTCTCCTGAAGACTATCCCGAATTCACAAGCTGGGGAGACCTTGGCCAGGAGGCCATTGAGATAGATCCATCTCATATGCTATACCAAGATGAGAGACCAACAATTAATTTACCAATGGATGACAAAAGCAAGGGCCTACAAATGATGCTCGCAATGGGCTACGACATAAATCAAAGGCTTGGACAAAACAACAATGGGCTTATAATACCTATCATGCTAGAGATGCAATCGATAAAAATATTGGCCTTGGATGTACCCCTCTGAGTATAACCATTCATGGCTGAATTCCTCCAGTTAGAAGGGTTAATAATCCTCCTTAGCTGATCACAGCAGAATTACGCTGACCCGTATCTACAGGTCGCGCCATAGATAATTTTACATTTGATATAACCGACGTCTGTGGTAGTAGTGATGACGAGAATCCCACACCCAACTTACCTAGGCTATTTGAGGACACCTCTCTTTGCATGATTAGCACCCTATCTTTTGAATTAGACCACCAAGATTATGACATCCACCTAGTATATCCCCAACTCATCGACTATGACCAACGAGGACCACCAATTCTTGATACATTCAAAAATGATGAGGCGCTCTCAAAATTCATGGGACCGCAGGATAACATTCCAGAGGGGGATCACAAAGCATGGTTTATAATGGAGTTGGACACACATGCCTATTATGGGGAAATGATTGAATCCCTTAGTCACAAAAGTGAAAAATTAAGAATCATATCTAAGTCCTTGAGTGAAAACCACATTGTGGCACTCTTTGACCAGAAAAAAGTAAAAAGAAAGAACGCATCCAACGGTGAAAACCTCTCTAAGGCACCCGATGATGGGGGATTCAATCTTCCTTCTACAACTATTCATCAAGAAAAGTTAGCAGTCTTGGCAGAAAAATGCAATCTAGTCAATCTAGGAACAGAGGAAGCCCCACATATCACATTCTATGCGGAATCACTGCTATCAGAAGAGCAAGAACTCCTAGTAGCCTTCCTTAGAGAAAGATAGATAAACTTCACATGGAGTTATGCTGACATGACAGGGCTTGATCCAGAGACTATGGTTCACCATTTAGCAATATATCCAGAAGCAAAGCCTGTTAAAAAAAAGCTCAAGAAAATGCACCCTTAAATCGCCCTGCTAGTCAAAATGGAGCTAAAAAAGCTACTAGATGCAGGATTCATTCGACCGATAGATTATCCAGAATGGGTATCAAACCTGGTGCTAGTTTCAAAACCTGATGGGAACATCAGAATCTGCACAGACTTCAGAGACTTGAATAGGGTATGTCCAAAAGATGACTTCTCACTTCCCAACATCAACATGATAGTAGACATGACAATTGGACATGAGATGTTGTCACTAATGGATGGATTCTCAGGATATAATTAGATCATGAGAGAAAAAGAGGACCAACATAAAACAACTTTCACTTGTCCATGGGGGACATACTGATGGAACATGATGCCATTTGGCTTAAAGAATGCAAGAGCAACATATCAAAGGGCCATGACATTGATATTCCACGACATGATCCATAAGATAGTCGAAGACTATGTTGATGATATCCTAGCCAAATCAAGAAAGATAAAAGATCACATAGCAACCCTAAGTGCCATCTTTGATAGACTGGAGGAGTACAAGGTCTGACTAAACCCAAAGAAGTGCGTCTTCGGCGTATAATCAGGAAAGCTCCTAGGATATATAGTGTCAATGAGGGGTATCGAGGTAGATCCAACAAAGGTAAAAGCAATCCTCGAAATGGAAGCACCAAAAAAATTAAAGCAACTGAGAGGTCTCCAAGGAAGGCTCCAATCCATTCGAAGATTCATAACACAATTAGCGGACAAACAAAACCCATACTCTCACCTACTCCACAAGGGAGTAGTGTACAAATGGGATACCAAGTGTGAAGAGGCATTCAAAAAAATCAAAGAATATCTACTGACACCACCAGTCTTAATGCCACCAATCTCAAGAAAGCCATTGATTCTCTACGTATTAGCAACAACAACAGCCCTTGGAGCTCTCCTAGCTCAGCATGACGAAAATGGAATGGAAAGGGCTATCTATTATATCAGTAGAACAATGGTTGGTCATAAGCTGAACTATTCATTCATCAAGAAAGCATGCCTCGCAGTAGTGTTTGCATCGCAAAAATTCAGACATTACATGTTGGCACACAAGATAAAAATCATTGCCAAAATTGACCCTCTCAAGTATCTACTATCAAAGGCAATGCTCACAGGAAGAATGAAAAAATGGGTAATGATATTGTCAGAATACGACATTGAATATGTGGAAAGGAAAGCAATTAAGGGCCAAGTCATCGCAGATCAACTAGTAGAAGCACCAATCTATTCAGAGAACCCTCTTGTCTTAGAGTTTCTAGATGAATCCATTTTCAATCTCAACATATCTGACCATTGGAAACTATACTTTGATGGATCATAAACGCAACATGGATCAAGAGCTGGTGTTTTCTTTATCACCCACAAGGGGATTGCATACCAAGGTCATACAAAATGGCATTTCCCGCACCAATAGCATTATGGAATATGGCTTTATCCATAGGTCTGGAATAGCAATATGGTGGAACATCATAGCTCTCAAAGTATACGAGAGACTCTCAATTGTTAATAAATCAGGTGAGCGATGAATACAGACCAAGGATGACAAGCTCACTCCATACAAGAAATTGGTGGAGACTCTCAAAGAATCCTTCATCGAAATTACATTTGAGTAGATACCTAGAGCCAGCAACATGAGCAAGCAGGGCCATACATGGCAACAATTGGGTCCCTATTGGACATCCCCAACAATGTTCCAAAATATGAATTCCTGATAGAGCAGCTTCTCGTACCTGCATTCAAGGTACCAAAATCAAAATTCATGTGTGAAACGGTTGGTCCCAGTGATCCTTGGTACCATGAAATTTATACATACCTTCGAATAGGAGTCATACTCGCCGACTTACCATCAAACCTAAAATGAACCTTTGTCAAAAAGGAATCTAGATTTGTCATCCTAGGAGATACCCTATGTTGGAGACATAGAAGGAACCCTACTACATTGCTTAAATTTCAAGTAGGCATTAATTGCTCTAACTAAAGTACATAATAGTATTTGTGGTTCACACTCGAGTGGAATGACCATAGCCAAGAAACTCTTGAGGATGGGGTATTATTGGCCTGATGGAGCGAGAGGAAGCACATGATTATGCTAGAAGGTGTTTTACAATGTCGACTAACATCAGGGGACCTCATCCATGCTCGGCTCAAAACTTCATCCTATCATCACACCATGGCCCAGCCCTTTGCGATTGAGGACTTGATCTCATTGGAAAAATCACACCCACTTCATCTAACGACCACAAATTCATCATAACCGCAACATAGTACTTTACTAAGTGGGTGGAGGCCATACCCATGACGTACATAACTAGGAAGCATATTTCAAAGTTCATCCTAAACTATCTCATTTTCCATTATGGTGTCCCACAAACCATTATCTCAAATAATGGGATACCATTCAAGAATCAGGATGTCCACAACTTATGCAAGAAATTCAAAATCCAACATAAACTACTCCCACCCCATACCACTATCCCCAAGGGAAATGGCCAAAGAGAAGAAGCCTAGCAAAACCATTCTAAAATCCTCAAGAAAAGTCAATGGCCTTGGTCGTGGTACGACATTTAGGCAATCCTACCACCCCTGGGCCCTGTCGAGACTAAGGTATTCACACACCCATGACACCACCCCCTTCTCCCTTGGTCTCTGAGGATCAAGCGATGAAATCCCGGCCCAGGGGTGAAACCACATCACTTGGGATATCCTTGCAAAACCTCATCAGGATAAAGAGAGTACTAGGTATCAAGACTAAATGAGTTGGAGCTACTAGATGAAGCGGCAGTATAGATGCTTTGAATCATTTGCAAGTCTATCGAGAATAGACTCAAAGAACTGATAAAGAAGAAAATAAAATGCAGGGCGTTCAAATTGAATGGTGTTAAAAGAGAATCGGAAGAATGTCCCAAATCCAAGCAGCAAAGGAAAATTTGAACCTAATTGGTTGTGACCATTCATTATCATAGAAATTTTCAATTCAGGGGAATATCAGTTATCAACACCTGAAGGGGAACCTCTGCAAGAGCCCATGAATAGCTCTCACCTCAAAAAAATTTATGCCTAAAATCTTTCAAGATATAGAACCAATAAATCCAAAAATCGAGAAAATGTCACAAAAATGGTTACTTTTGTGAAAACCTAGCAAAGCGGGGAATCTTGGTGACCGAAAAAAAAAAAAAAAACAAAAATCCAAAAAAAAAGAATAAAAAAATAGTAAAAAGAAAAGAAAAAATGGGTCATCTTGAAAACCGGATTGGCACTGGACCAAGCGGTTAAAACTTGGGAAGCGGGGCACCTTAGTCAAATAAGCACTTCCCATCCACCAGGATCTTTACGGCTTGTTTTGCATCATCCATCCATCATTCATCCACCTGCATCCGCACCATAGCTTGGTCTTGTTTTTCATATCGTAATCCCTCATAGTACTACTTGGCCTGTCCTCAAGGTCAGTTTGTCCTGCCTTCATCGGAGTAGTCTATTGCATCACGTTGGGGGCATGTTCTTATCAGATCAAATTCGTGTATGATCTTAAAGTCCTCAAATTAGAAAATCCAAAACATCGTAAAATTAGAAAATCCAAAAACATCAAAACATATCAAAATCCAAAAATAGGTCAAAAAGTCAAAAATGAAGTCGTCTTGTCGAACTACGTCGTATCTAAGCTTGAACGTAGGAAAGGTTGATATTTGATCATCCCCCGAGACATTTAGGTCAGTCTTATAGGAGCCCGTCATAATAAACTGACATATCATCATGTATATCATCATCTGTAAATTGGTCAACTCGTCAGTCAAACTGCGTGGTCTCTACGTATATAACGTAGGAAAGGATAATTTTTTGATTAGCCCCTGAGTCCCCTAGGATAGGTCTTTAAGTTAATCTCCTGGCCAAAATCTCAGAAAATCCCAAAACATTGAAAAAATAAAAAAAATCAAAACATTTGCAAAATCTCGAAAATACCAAAAACAATCTCAAAACATCTCAAAAAGATAAAAAACATCCAAATATTTGAAAAAATTCATTCATCTTATCTCACTTGCACTCACAATAACATCACTCATAATAAATGATCGTCATCCTCAATCCTTGGTAAGATAATAAAAAACAAGTTTAGCAGGTCAAAAGTGAAAACCCAAATCGTCAAGTCTCAAGTTTAAGTCCATACGTAAACAAGTGGGTCATCTCTTTGTATCGATAACTCATCATCCATTTGGTCCCATATCAAACATCTTTTAGCATGCTTTGGATAAACAAAATGACGTGCCGCCGTCCACTAACATGTCCTAGGATGAATCCTTCCTACAATGGGCATTATCTTTTGGCAATAAGTTTCAGTTCTTATCCTTAGAAAACACATCCTCCTTTGGTTAGCGGTATTGAAGAACATCAAATTGTTTGTTTAATTTGTATTTATCCTTGTTGACTTATCTTATTATGCTCATTCTAAGGAATTCTCAAGGATATCCCAACGAAGGATTTAGAGAAATAGGAATGGGGCAACGATCATTATCTTTTGTCTGCTATGCTTGTTGGACGTTCTTGTAATATAACCTTGGTGAATACTTGCTTTGTTAGGTATGAACAGAGGAGGTCTTAGACAACTTTTTGACTATTGCATGGATAGGTTTACCGTTCCGTGTTTTGGCCCGAGGTGTTTGAAACATCCAAAGTGAATCCTAGCAAGGTTTCCGTATGTTAGGTGTGAACAAGGATACTCCTATCTGCTTGTCAAGTCAAAGTCCATCACACCGAGTACAACACCATCCTGGTTTTCTATACCTTGATGCATCATATCACGTGTGCTATCAAACATAAGGAAATTGACCCTTTGAAAATCCCAATTCCTCGGCAAGAAATCATCATCATCATTTGCATCTGCATCATCTTGTGTCCTATTGAAATGACTTCTTCTCTCCTCGCTTATCGCACTAACAGGGTACTATGACAGTTGACCATCATCATCATCATCATCGATCCTGCATCCACAAATCATTAGAAAATTACATCAACATATCATATACAAAACATATGCATTACATGTCCATCATCATATAAACATACAAACATGAGCATAGATAAGCACATCCATTTTATTACATTGCATCCATTTCTTGCATCACATTGCATTCATCGCATAAATCACATCGCAAAAACATTCACTTGCATTTCATAACCATTTCACCATTATCACATAATGCATAATCATACACAATAGATACATAAGCATTACAAATGATTCATTTGCATACATACTTGCATAACGTCATAAATTCATCTCATGCATTACATTCATCATATCATTACATATCATTACATATCATTACACCACACTAAAATGCATCACAAACATTGCATTATCATTTAAAATGTTTAGGATAATATTTGTTATTCTAAGAATCTTAAAACCATCTCATTTGCATTATATCACATAAAACATGACCATCGCATTCACATTACACCATCCATCTCATCTCATAAATAGCACCATAAATCATTACACATCATTATAAGCATAGATCGAAACATAAAAATCTATCACATACAAAGCATGCGTCCATCCATAATCATTTCATTTTATAAGCATAGGTCACATATCATTTCATGCGTACCACATAAATCATTCCCATATCATTTTTCACAGTACATAACATATCACTTCGCACCATTACACATCACATAAATACATCTGCATAACATAAGGCAGCATAATATAGATTTATTAGTCATAATCATAATGCATACATCATCGAAAATAAATACATCATATAGCATCATATAAGCATCATAAAGCATCATTGCACAACATATAGAAGTAGAAATCACACATACATAAATAAATGGTATACATTGCATCACATCAAAATCATCATCGACTCATATATATATATCATCAAATAACTGTCATAGTACAAGAATAAATCAGATCACTGTACATATATGTCAATCAGTACAAAAGGTCCATCAGGCTATCAAAAAGGAGCACATAAGGCACAAAAAGCATCATAGCATCTCGATCACGCTCTGTCCCTGTGTATGCTGCCCTCACCCCTATCACCATGACCCTCTGCTAGTCTATGGCTAGCCCACTCTGAGTACTCTGGGACCCGTTCTACTTTGGGTACAACCTCATGATAATACCTCCAATAGTACTTGGCCTCTTGGACGACATCCCTATAGGATCAAACATACACTGTACCCTAGGAGGAGGAGGCTTCCATGCTCTCTAGCTACTATCTCTGACCTAGCTCTGTGGTTGTCTGTAGCTCTATATCCTGTCTCTACTGAATGACCTGATCCCTCTCAGCCTTGAGTTGCTCTCTCTTGGCCCTCACCTGATCTCTCTCAGCTGTCACAGCCTGGATCTGAGCCTATAACCGCACAATCAGCGCATCCTGAGGATCCACCTGTCTTGCTGGCTGTACTCCTGGCTGTACATGTGGCTACAACTGAGGTTGATTTGTGCCCTGTGGTGGTACACCTGGTGGCACCTGTTGCTAGTCTGGCATGGGTACATCTCCTTGCCCTGGCTGAACTAGGGGCACCACAGGCTGATCCTATTGTGCATCCCCCCTCCGGCCTTGTCCTCCCCCTCTTCCTCTGACTCTCCGCTGATTTGGGATTGCACCTGGAATAGTCAAACGAAGTGGAGGTCTAAACCAATTCCTGTATCACCCTCGTTTGTCAGGGGCAATGAGTCTTGAAATGATGGCTGCAATCACCCAGCGGTAGGGAGGAGCCAGGATCCTGTGCCGCTCGAGCTCTATCTGCCCCTAGCAAAAGACAATCTCATATGTGGCGAGGACTCTGTAGTAGGCCTCGCGCCCCTCGTCCATGTCAAAAATCACCTGGCGACCGTGAATCGACAATCTCAAAATATGCCAAACATCCTCTAAGGTGACAGTGGCCTCGCCAGTGGGAAGGTGAAACGAGGACGTCTCGCTATGCCATCTCTCGACCAACCCCAACAACATCCCTAAGTGGGTGCAGATGGGCGCTGCATAGGAAATGTACCATAACCCCGCAATCCAGAGTCGGTCTTGGTCCTTGTCGCTCAGATCCTGCAGATAGCCAGCCAAATCTCGCGACCTGTGCTCTCGAGAGTAAAGCTCCCTCATCGCGTCCTGCATCAAGGAAGGTCACACGTTAATTTTTTTGAAAAATTCTTTGTCGGACGTTCAAAAAACCTTTCTAGCGGTGCAATCCATGAAGGTTTGATTTCTAATCAAACTCCGACGCTAGGGCCTAAAAAAATAAATTGCACAGCCACGGTGCACTTTCTCATCCAGTGGTGCACTTTGAGCAGAATTGGGATGCCACATCGCACTTTTCAAATCCCCCCGCCAGCCCCAAGCTCAGCATCAGAGTTTTTAAAACTCCAAATTGCACCGCTACAGCGCTATTTAACATCGAGCGACGCAATTTGATTTCTGAGCGGCACCATATAGCGCCGCTGCAGACTAATCGACCTTTGAAAACATTAAATGAAGCAATAAATGAAAAACGAAGCTCAAGTAAGGGTCACTTACCGGTGCCTTGATGCCAGGTGGTCGCTGGTACATCCAAACTCGATCAGAAATGTGTAGGGGAAGCTATCGTTGTGCCATATCGTTAGAAGGTCAGAGCTCAAATCTCAAGGTTGTTATTGGAAGTGTTTGAAAATGACTTGAAAGTGACCCCTCGGGCCCCTTTTAAGATTGAAAATTAGGGTTTTTCACTCTGATTGGTTGTCCTGCTAGGGTTTTGAACCCTCAAACTTGTTTCTACCTAGTTGAGGCTTGTTTTATATCGTTTTATTGCGTTTAGACATATTTTTGGCCTCCTGGAGCCTTTTCAGACTTGTTGGGTACCTTGTCCTCTTTTTTCGTGAGATCACCCAAAAAATTGAAATTTTTCATCCAATCTCTTGAGGGGGCATTATATTGGCATGTTTTCTCTCGCCGGGCAGCAGTGGGGCAAGATTTTTGAATAGCGAAAATTTTGGCTTTTATCGAGATCGTTTATTCTTTGAACCAACACAACAAGTGCATTGCTTCAAAGAGTGGCAAAATGTAGACACGTAAAATATACCGATTGACATTGTGCATTTGATCCTGACTACTAACATCGTTTCTTCATGAATCATCCCACGATCTAACCATTTAATCAAATCTCCTTATCTGATTAAATTCATTAATCTTTCTCCCTTAATTAAATAAACCAGTTATTTAATTAGGTCTCTCTCTTTCATTAATTAAATCAATCCATCTGATCTAATTATCCCTATTTAATTAAATAATCAATTTTATTTGATTAAATCTCTAAAGTCTATCCATTAATTAAATAAATCAAAATCCTTATTTAATTATTCTCTTATCATATTCCTCTCTTATTTGATTTAAATAAATCCATAAATTTGAGTCAAATAGGTCACATCATCTAATCTCTCCTATTAAATTAATTGACCCTTGATTAATTTAATCTCTCATCATGTCCCATCCTCTATATTTTTCAAGTTGCACATGAAAATAGATTTAATTCATTTATTAAATCTCTATTTTCCTCACAAGGCATCTTTTGGAATATTCCCTCAAATTTGAATTCAAAAATTCCAAGTCAACATGTACATCCAACAAGGCAATAATCATCTTACATGTCCTTTGCCTTGAGCCAAGTGGCATTTATTGCATTTTCCCTTCCCTCTTACAAGTCATTTCAACAAATTTGAAATTCAAAAATATGCATTTATTGGCACAATCCCCAAATCTTGCACATCCTCCATCCACTCATACATTGACAAGTGGCATCATGCCATTGGATGTATGTTAGTCCCACATTGCTCAAATTTGGACATTTATTCAACTTAGCATTCTATAAATAAAGAGCTCATATCCTCATTTGATCATCCACAAATTATGCAAAGTTATTATGCTAAAATATTTAGCCATTTCTATCCATCACCATTGAGTTCTTAGCTAGGTTTTTATAGATTTTGGCTTGGAGCTCTCATCCTTCATCAACAAAGTGGATCAATCATCATCAACATATCAATCTTGCATCTTAGGAATTGGGAAAGGGCCAATTTTCACATCAAATTGGCACCAATTCCCCCATGGGTTCATGTGTTTGCTATTCTAATTAGGATCGAATCTATATTTTCTTGTTTTATTTTGTTCTTCATTATTTTCTTTTCTAATTTGAAGTTTGTAAATGGATTTCATGGGGAATCCTTGTTCTTGCTTGCAATATCTAACTTAATGTGTTTATTCATTGTGTTTTGCAGGTATTTGGATTGGGGTTCACACACTATCACAATACAACACCATGTTATCCTACTTTTCGTATAATTCACCCAAAAGTCTATGAAGCTATATTACCTTTTTCTATCATATATTCAACTTCAATAGTAGACAATGCCACCACTATATGCAACTTTGATAGCCAGTTAATTACACCTCCAACTAAGGAGAAAAAATAACCTATAATGGGTTTTCTCTTATTTATTCTTGAATTTTTTTTGCATCCACATGTCCATTAACCTAAATACTACTCACACTATAAAAAATAGTAGTATCATAAGTGCCCCTCAAATACTTGAGAATTCATTTCACAACTTTCTAATGCTTAGAACATGGATTTTCCATTTAACAAATAACTACTCCCACTACTTGTTCAATGTCTAGTCTCATGCACACCATGGAAAATATAAGACTACCAAATGTTGATGCTTAATAATTGATCATATCCTTAAAATAGTCTCTAGCTAATAAATTATGTTGATGCTCAATGGCTTCTTGGCTTACAATCATATCAACATGATTCTCAAATATTAAAAGAAGATGGATTTTACCATTCCCTGGGGTACTTTTTCATATAAAAAGATGTCATTTGGATTGATTAATGCTAAGGAAAAATTATAGGGGGTAATGGACCTTTCATTTGGTGATCTATATAATAAAATTATAGTGACTTATTTTGAATATTTAATAACATATTACAAAAACAAAGGTCATTTAGATCACTTAAATGTGGTATAGAATCCATGGGATCTCACTTAGTCCTAAAAAGTCAATATTTGGTGTCATAGAGGGTAAAATACTAGGTTATATTATCTCAAAATAAGGCATCGAGATAAATCTAGAAAGGGTAAGGGTTTTCCAATAGTTGTCACTTTCTATAAGTAAGCCTAGCATTCAACTCTTCATTTAACAAGTGAAGTTATTATGGATTTTTATACCCAACTTCATTGAATTGACTATACATGATTGAAGGAAAACTAGTTTTCAAGTGGAATACTAAGAGAAAATTAACATTTGAAGAAATACAATTTTTTATTACTAATGCACCTATCTTGGTGTCCCTATATTTTCAAGACTTCATCATCGATAATTATGTGTCCAATGAAATTATTTTTATCATCCTTGTCTAAAATAATGAAGAGGGGATTGAAAAAGTCATTGTATTTATGAGTATGGAACTCAAAGTGCATGGAATCAAGCATTTTACAATTGAGGAACATGCATATGTGGTTATTAGAGTCAAAAAATAATTTTAATTTTATACATTAAATTCCCATTCTATAATGATGTTCTAACCTTGACTATCAAATTTATTCTTAATTGAAACAAGAACTAGATTTAAAGAGAGGGGAATTGATTACTGAAGTCTAGGAATATTATTTGGATATCAAACTTAATTTATTCAAGGTAGAGGATTGCACCATATAATCATTGAAAAAGATATGAAAATGGAGATCACAATGGATAACATAAGTAAGGAGAAATTTCCCTAGCCTTATATATAGGATCAACTAATGGATGGTATTCTAACAAAAAATATTTTCTAAGTTATGGAAAATTTCCCCTTAGTTAAAAAAAACAAAAAAGGACAATTAAATTGAGAGAAACCAAGTATGTGATTTGAAAAAATACATGCTATATAATAAAGGTATGTTAGACACATAGGACAATTGAGAGGGGGGTTGAATCAGTTGTACATTAAAACATTCAAACTCTCATGAATCTTCAAATCCTTATTAAGCATTAGCATGAATTTAAACAAGTGAAACATCAACACATCAACAACCATACACAATAGAACTCCAAATTTATGTGGAAAACCCTAATCAGGGAAAAACCATAGTGAGGATTAACTCACATATATATGAATAACAACACCGATTACAAAAGGCTTACTGCTAAAAGGGCTCACTGCCCAGAAGAAAAGAATGGATCACTACCAAGGGATCACTGCCTCCAACAACTCTACACCATCCGCAACCTTCAGCTCACTGCCTCCAACAACTTTAGGTACACTAAAAATGTAGACACCTTTTATTAACTGCTTCTAGTAACCTTAGGCATTTAATCTTGCAATCAGATCTCAACACTTGATCACATTCACATTATTTCATATCACACAACACCCCACAAACATCTCCAACAATTAACCTTGCTTGTATATCCTTTTTGACCTCAAACAACCTTGTTTAGGTCAACCTCAATGAAACGTAAGCACCTCAAACATGCAACCACCAAATAGATTAACACCAAACACTTCCACGATGGAAAGAAGTGAAGGTGGACCACACCATGGGTTAATTAGGACCCAAATCTACACCAATATGAAGCACCGCACTTCCACAATGCACAAAGCACATCTTCAAGTAACACTAACATGCCAAGTCGGCCAAAACTATATTAATGCTACCAAATAATCAATTCACTCTTCACTAGGTACAAAAACATCCTGCAGACCACAAAGAAACATCACACAACATCTTGGAATATTCCAACACCATCATAATATTCAGAAACACTACCACAACCACCTACAATAGAGAATACTATCATCTTGTGCAACCAACCACATTGCCACATACATACAACTCACTAACCAACCTTGCAAAATAACTGAACACTCAACAGTCCAAGGGAAGGTAGATACAAAAAAATTATTAGCATGTTCCCAAATCCACAAGACAAGAAACCTCAACGCAGAGAAATGAAGAGAAATTCCATTTCTCCCAGACAACCTTCTTCACAAGCAACACATTGTCAGACACATCTTCCACTTTAACACTATCCAAAACCCAAAACTCTGGATATAACACCTCTAAATACTTTTGATAACCTCATCCAAACCACACGAGCACATCTTCAACCATGAAGAAATGTTGAGCACAATGTAGAACACAACTCTGTCACCTTGTACACTTTATATTTCAATTTTTTTCAAAAGATCTTGGAAACCAAGTGAACCAACTAAATCAACAACACCCACTCAACACCACAAATACCTTCTCATCATGACCACACTAGAGGTTGGCATAGTTTGACATAAATGGAAACACTAAAGACAACATAATGCAATAATCTCCATCAATCTCCATGTTGACATCAATTACAACACTAATCTCCAACAAGGTATTGGTGGCACATTCCTAACATGTTTAGACAAAGAAAAATAATAAAAATGATAGAAATCATATATATTAAAAAATGTGATGAAAAATTCTCTTATTAATTGTTGTATTGTAAAATATTACATGCACTATTATTGGATAGGTATGTTTAAAGATGCCTATTAGTGGCTCTAAGTGTGAAGAAAGCCAAGAATTCCTAGGTAGAACCAAAATTATACAACTCTACCTCAAAGGCCCCTATATTTTTAACAATGGAGTTTAAATTTTTTTGGGCCAATGAATCTATATTCAAATACTAGTCATACCATGTGTTAAAAATAATATATTTCTTTACAAATACATATAATAAAATTTAATTATACAAATAACCTTTGAAATTTACAAATTTAACAAACATAACATTCTTAAGCTTTAGATAATGCTTCTAACTTATCTTTTGCTAAGATAAATATATTTTATTATTGGTGGAATCTTTATCAATCTTTGGATTACTACACTTAGGGTAATTTATAGGCTAAATCTAGCAACAAGAACCTTAAAATTATCATGCATAAGCTCTAGTAGATTAAAATCAAAGGAATTGGGATAAGGAATTATTCATCCCATTATATGGGAAGATCACATTAATACGAAGAGGATTAATAGATTTTCTCCTTTTTAATTGGTGTATGAAGCAAAGTGTGAAACTCCATGACTCTAGAACTAGTATCTCTTTATTTGGAATAAAGTATTAATTATAAGGCATTTAAAGATTCCCTTAAGAAGAAAATAATAATATTTTTAACTATATTTGAAGAGAGATGATGCTAGACATAATTACTAGGAATAAGATGAAAGTATACAATATATTTGATGAGAAGACTAGATAGAGGGATTTATAAGTTAGAGACTTGGTTTTTTTATGGGACAAGAGAAGGGAGCCTCAAGGAATTCATGGAAATTTTAACTTTTTATTGATGAGACCTTTCATAATCAAACATTGCTAAGAAAACACATACTACTTGACATATCTAGATGGTATATGGTATTCATCTCTCATTACAATATAGTGGGAAATAATTGAAATTACATAAAAAATAAAAGTATGTTATCCCCTACTTTATAAATAGGTGATTTAGGATATTGGTGTTTTAATGTTTTAGTTGTGTCTAGCATCTCATTTTTCGTTTTCAAAGTCTTGTTTTATTATTCATACATAGTAATGAATTTGAATCTATTCCCCACTAGAAAAGGGAATAATCCTAAGCATAAACCATGAATTCCTACTACATCCTTGATATTCCTTCTCCCTAATATGAACCAACTATTTTCATGAATTTTTCAAGGTGTAAATTTTAAACTTCAATAACTAAAAATTGTTCATAGTTTCTAAGTCATTAGGTATCCATCATGTTGTTCTTAGTCTTGGGTAGATAAAATGATCTATGCCAAGTTGAGAATGTGTCTATGAAGTCCATAATAAATCCAAGTTCTAAGGCCAAGTAAAAAAAAATGATTAAAAATGCAAAATTCTTTATAGTTTTTTGACATACTTATCAACAAAATCCAAAACCCCACACCATTAATTTACTTAGATTTTTGGGGCTCTCTTTCATTTTGTAAGAGACAACAACTTATCACTCAACACTAAAACACCATATGTAATAATTTTGTTAGTTTTAGACTTCCAATGAATTTTTTTAATTAAATTGTTGAGTTACTTTCTCTCTAAAACTCTATGCCATTTGCCATTTCATACTTTTGATATTCTCATGATCATTTGTAACACAGTCTATCAAGTTACAACCAAAACCCAAAAATCCACTAATAAACTTAAATAACATAACATTTATCACTTGCATGTGTGGCCAAAATTATAAAAATAGTGACTTATCTTCCATTTATATAATTTTTTAATATATTTTCATTCCTTTATACTCATTAATCCCCTAGAACCTCAAGAATCTTGCTATCCTACCTATAAATTCCCCAATCAATTTATAATAAAACTCAATAATCCCATTGCACCCTTAAATGCAAGAACCTAGGATTTTATATTTCTAAGGTTTTACATTACATGTGAGTCTAAGGTCCAAGTTTAAGTTCAAATCCTTGTGCCAGAATTTTTTTTTCCAAGCCCACATAAATCTAATAACATTTCCTATTTTTTCAACTTCTAGTATTTTTTAAGGTTGGTTGTCTTTGCATGTAGGGTTTCTTCAACTAAGTATTTAGGTTTATATTTTTTTGGATTCCCCATTTGTAATTAATTCTTGGGTAGGGTTTTTTATAATTACATATTCTATTAGACATGGAAATTTTCATCAACTTGTAAAACTTACATAGTTGCAAATAAAGCCTAAATCTTGCACTATTTAACACACTTAGAGTTGTAATATTAATATGCCACATTGTACTTCCTACAAAATTGCAACCAAAACTTAATTTCCTACTTACATTATAATTTTTGAATTTTAAACCCATATATAGTTCTGTAGGTGTAAGCCTTATTTTGAAACTTGAAATCCCATTGCACCCACATTCATGATTCTAGCACTCACCTACACCCTTTTGGTTACAAAATTGTAAACAAATCCCAAAACTTCACCATGACAAAAATCATTTTAATTTTTTTGAGATATTACAAAGTTGTATCACAAACTAACCACCTTCTTAGCTTTTAACCAATTTTATTTTCTCTTATTTGTTCAAAATATTAAAGAATTTGGGCTCAACCTCCCCCAAAATATGAAGTAAAAATGTAAGGTGGTCATCCCTTCCTCAAAGTTTATCCCATGGGAGGAAAATGTTATGGACACCAATTTGAAGCATGTGAGCCTAATAAAGTTTCACATTAGAGTTAATTAGAAGAAGAATTTACAAGTAGGAAAGTTAATAATATAATAGAGAGGGATTATCTAAGTTGTTTCCTTTCTCGTCTCCCTTCAATTACCTAATCTAGTGTTGAATTGCAATCATTTATACAATTAAAATACTAAGGAAATGTAAAAATATATAGATCAGAAGGTAATCTAGAGATCATGCCCAAATATAGATAGGTTACAATATAATTAGCCAATTTTTTTTTATAAAAAATCCCAATCAAAGCCTCTAGATACTCAACAAAGACTAGTTAAAGAAGGAGAGAATTGTGATATCCAAACTACCAAAAAAATTCTATAAGAGTGAGTTTATGAGGAAGTAAATTATCTAAGAACCTTAATTAAAATGATTATGGGAATTATAATGACAAATAATTCCACCTATGGATGTTCTAGTTTATTTCTAGGATCTTGGATGGTAAACATTAGATTTACTAGAATACCATAATACACAACAACTTACACAATCAATTAGTAGTGGTTACCAAGTAAAATACAAATTTTATGACCTCTTGCCTAGTCTATGAAATATCAAGAAGAGTAACCCTCCCTCATTTGGGTTCATATGGATTCATGGGTAGTGGAGTTGGTTAGAAAATGGTTCACAAACATTATCTATAGTTAGAGCTCTAACAAACACAAAAAAATTAGTAGGATAAATTTTGTGTTTATCTTTTTCAACATTAGGATGCTTGAGAATAATATAAAAAAATGCATATCAATTGTGGCAACAATAGCCATTTTTGTGTGGGGAAATTGGTTTGTTTAATCTACCATATTTTCATACATTAGAATTGGAGGATATATTAGAGCTCTATATTACCTACAAAGATATGTTGGTTATAAATTGGTCCTATTGAAACTATGTATGCACTTAGCTAAGGTTTACAATATATTATCTAGTAATCACAAAATAGTTATTCAATTCCTACTTACTATTGGAGACTACATTTGCTCAACTTATAAGTTGCAACCTAGACCACAAAAATAAATATGGTCATAAATTCACTATATCTCATTGAGAATATAATAACATAAGACCCTCAAAGGATCATGGACAAGAAAGTGGTATTAAAATACACACATGAGACAAGTATTGAACATTTATAGGTTGACTATGATGATAAATATAAAGTATGAAGATGAAATTATTATAATATAATATCATTCTAGATCCAAGCTTTAAAGTTTTTTGATATTCATATATAAATTTTAGATGATAGAAAAGTATTATACACTTCATATGAGGATCAACAAATATTTAATAAATTTAATATCCCATTGATTGGTTTATAGATAAGTTCAATACAAATAAGGGAACAACAAAAAATATGATCAATAGGAAATTTTGGTGGTTGAGGATGATGATGATGAAAGAGCTTAATAATGGCAAATAAAAATCTCTAAAGAAGTGAAGAAGTGAATGGAAAGGTCACCTAAATATAAGCAATTCCCTCACATATTTTTAGTTCCAAATATATAGGAAACTATTGATAGACCATACATATAAAACACTTAGGGTAGGAATATGATGCAGGGGGGAAGGACTTAATACAACAACTTAGACACCTTCCAAACAAGATTTCAACACAAAGGATGCAAATATATACCCTTGCACATTCTTGACAATGTGCTCCTAGAGTCTAAAAACATGGAACAACACCATAATGGCACTCAACCCTTGGGTAAAACATGGAATAAGGGAAAATTGGTGTATTCAGACCTATTTCAACATACTTCAAGGGTTTCCAGATGTTTATGACCCAACCAGGTGATCAAACCATGATTTGTGAAATTTAGTATTTGTTGCCACTAGGTGCATTAAGGAAATGACTTCAAAAAAGAAAGGATACTTGTCACATGCATTCCTATACTTGTGTAGGACCCTAACAATATTACACTATGGTTATACACCCTTACATTGACAAACAATACATAGATCACTCAAAACAAGGAATTCTAGGGTCTTAGGACAATTTCACTGCAAGTCTACACACATAGTCCACCATATATTCTTCACACATGTCATTCATGAATTTTAATATTGCGGGAATGTACACAAGCATGGGATAGATCTCTCCACCAATTTTTAGGATTTTTGGATGGTGGAAACTTTTTCCATGATCAAATGTTGCTCCTTGAAAACCCTAGATAGGGTTTAGTCTCGCAGTCACAAAAATAACAACATCTTGCACTAAAATTGATGAAATTATACCAAAAAAAGTGCATTCAAAAGATAAATCTCTCCTCCAACTTCTCCAATTGGTTTTAGGACCTTACCATATAGTACCAATCTATACAACATGAATTATAGCTAGTTTTTTCACAGAAAAAACACCAAAATAGATGTGCAAAATGAAGTAATTCTCATTCCAACTTTTTCCAACCCTTGGGATCAATGTTACATGGAATATTTAACATGTCACAATCATTTGCAACTGAAAAACTGACCACCAACCATTTTGTTAACTCTAATGACAACATTTTGCAACTTTTTACAACATGACTCCAAAACACTATAGAACATCATAGAATGAATCCAAATGACTCAAAATAGTCTTAAATGACCTTATTGATACCAAATAAACCAAAAACCAAAGTGTATCAACATGAAAACAATTTTCCTCAAAAGGTGCATCAGGGATGCCCTTGCATCAGAATAGTCAAAAGATACTAAGAAACTAAGACAAAATAAGAAGAAACCTACAACCATTTTCAAATTTCTAGTGGTCCCAAGGAAGGAGTTATTTCTCCTAGTTAAAATTCACCTCCATATTTTTATTAAAATCCTTAATTTAATTCTTAATGAGTTCCCTCTCTTGAGAACCAAACCACTCATTATTCTCTTAGGAACTTGATGGAACCCCTAAATTTTCATGTTCCATCTCCAAATCTTGCTTAAATTTGGGTTGAATTTGTATCTGAGGGCTTAGGATTTTGTATCCTATCATTGTTTAAGAGTTTTAGTTTACTTAAATTCTTACTTAAAAAACCCTTCAAGTTTGTATCCTCACCAAGGTTTTAATTCTTCGTTGACCCCTTGTTGCCAGTTCTTAGTCTTTTAAGTCACATCTTGTGCGATCAAAACCCATAAAGTAACCAAACCTTTGGTCTTGTTACTAGTTGTAATGTGTTGGGAAATTACTTTAATTCTTCCTAGGTTGGGCTAAGTATTTCCCACTAAATTTGTTTTGAGCCTTAAGTCATTTTATCCCACAATTTTGGCATGTGCAGATATGAGGATCCCTGACTACCGTTTGATTGATGCAAATGAATTGCCACCATTCCCCACACACCCGTTCCATTTCATTACCTATTATTTTATTCTCATGAGCTCATAGGCATAAGCCATGTGTCTTGTACATTGGCGGGCTTCATGTCTTTGTTAAGGCATGCAACTAGTTTTAAGAGGAAATCAACGATGATCGTTGAATGATGTGGCCGCATCTAGACTATTCCCCGTGCACCTGTTTGTTTTTCTTGCCCACTAAAATAATCACATGAGTTGATAGGCGGTTGTTGTGTGTCTTGTCCAGTAGTGGGCCCAGTGGTTTCAAGTAGTAAGCATCACAGAGCTTTCAAAGTGAATCAACGATAGATAGCAAGTGACATGGATTAATCTTGATCGCTCCCCACTATCCTGTATGGGTCTCACCTTTATTGAAAAAATCCCAATGGGGAGGCGGGCGATTGCCACGTGGAACAACCTAGAGGGCATGGAAGCATTGGAGAGAGGGTGAGTATTAATTAAATATTTCAACACAGGGCATGGAAAATAAAGTGTGCACTACTAAAGAAGATATATTGCACGTGTTTGAAGATCTTTTAATTTGGTCCATGGATGGTGTAAGAAGAATAAATCTATGAGAAATTTTCTGAATTAAGAAGTGTGTATGTAGAAGCTGAGAGATTTAATCTTAGCCTTTCCCCATCTCCTCGTTGATGAAAGTTGCACATGGGTTATGACTCACGGGGGCGAGGGGAAGAAGAAATGTGGATCCTAGCTGCAACGACAAAGAAATGGTGGAGGCCACATACCACTAGCAAGTGGTACCATGTGGTTTTCTATCATTTGGTGAATATTGCGACTGTGTACAGTCAAATTTTTCAAATCAAGCTAGCTAAATATGGGTCATCCATCAGTTAACAAGCCCTCGTGATCAACGACTGGCATTCAAAACTCAATTTGAGGGACAGTGAGCCATTCTAGTTCGTGTGAGTGAGCCTTAATAGATGAAGGGACATTGAGCTACCGAAGTAGGAAGTTGCATAATTATTAATACTAGTCTTGAAGGCATAATTTAGCATTTTGAAGGATACTCTACACACTCAAGGAGCTCGTGTTGTGGTTTTTCAATATTTTTTGACGTCGGAGCCAAGGTTATGAACCTGCAAAGAGAACCAGTAAGTGAATTATTTCCCTCCCATCAAAATTGTTGATAAGTTGTGGTTTCTCAAACCTTTGAGTTTGTTAGGGTTTTCTTGGCTTAGCATTTTAAGGTTTGACATTTATAAAAGAGAATTTGTTAGTTTGGCATTGTCATAATTCATGTCAAACCCTTATAAAAGCCGTAAGTTTTGTTCTAAGAAACCAAAAATCTTTCCTTGTAATGCCTCTTATGTCATGGCTCCTAAAGCACAATCAAAAGCATCTTCGTCTAAAGGGGAAGCTTCTGCTCCCAAAAGACCTTTGAATAAATACCTTACTGACTAGTTGCCACCCTCAACTAGTGAAAAACCTAAGGGTTAGTTGTTTCTCAAAGGTCTGCGAGTAGTAGAGGGTTTGATTGACAAGAACAGTTCTATTAAGGACGCCAAATTACCTTATACTAGATGGGAATTTTTCTATAGCTAGTTCAAGAATAGAAACATGGGTATTCTAGTAGGTAACCCCTAGAATTGTGACTTGGGAAAGTTGATTGTACCAAATATCTATATGGATGCTGACTTGCTTAAGGAAGTGGCTACCAATTATAACCCAGCTACAAGAACTATAAGAACATATGATGGGAAAGAAATGGTCAAAATTACCAAGGAGGAATTGGCTTGTGTTTTCAGACTCACTAGATGGAGTGATGAAATGCCTAAGATAAATGAGAAAATTCTTGAGGAGTATGATAAAACTAAGATTGCATTCAGAGTCCACATCCTACCGAGATATCTAGCAAAAATTGTAGGCCGAAGGATTATAATAGGGACACATGATAAGGAGCCTTTCCCTATTAGTTATTTTGTTCCCTACTTCCAAAAAACCTTTTACTCCATTTTCCAAATAATTAGTTATGATCCTGTCATGGGAATGCCAATGGAATGGATGTATATGGCTGCCCATATTCAACACCCCCAATATTGCACAGTGTATGATTATGCGGGGTTTCTTTCAAAAAAAATTCATGAAGGTTTGATAGGGTTGAAGAAAGGTGAATTGGGAGTAAGATTTAGCTGGTACTCATTATTGATGCATATGTTTTTGTTCAAAGGTGCACCTTAATTTGGGCATAATATGACTTTGGATAAGAGAGAGGGTAACTGGAGTTGTTTGTGCAATGCTGGAATAATGTTTTAGACAAGGATGATAAGACATATGATTATGTGACATTTCAGAACTTGTTTACTTTAGAACTAAGGAGTCTTGATTGTGAATATACGTAGAATTTCCATAGCCCTGCATGATTTCTTGAGACCCAAGGAAAGAAAACTTGAGCTAGGAGTTGACCACAATTGGGGAGATGTTATCCCATACCCTTATTACATTGTTTTAAGAGTGTATGGCTCCATGGTTGCACCTCACCTGCTGTCGAGATTTGTGCTAGAGAGAATTGGTTTCCTTGAGGTGATGTGGCAATTAGGAAGTGTAGAAAATGAACACCTATTGAATCAAGGAAAAGAAACATTATTTCCTTTGTACACATGCTTTTCTGATTTTGTGATGACCAAGGGAGGTTGGAATAAAATTATTGATATACTCAAAAGCTACTGCATGCATAGATCAGTTGAGAGGATCATATATGATCCCAAAGGTTTTATGGCTTGGTTGAAAGAAAGGAACAAGAGATACAAATTTTTGTACATTTTCTAGTATCTAGAGGATGTGATAAGAAATGTGTTCGACCTTTTGGAGCAAGAAAAAATAAAATAAAGGTGGATTTCCTTCAATAAGATGCAAAGAAAGAGAGAGAAAGAAGAACCTAATTTCAAGGTTCTCCCAGAGACAAAATGTAATACAAAAGGTGGAACATGTATCCTAGAATTTTGACTCAATAGTGGGCCACCTTGAAACTAAAGGGGTGATAAGTAAGGATAAGGGGAAAGACCCCATCCTAGAAAAACACAGTGGAGGAGAAATCCCTAGTAGGGAAGAAAAATCTACATCTCAAGCCCCTGATGAACCAAGAATAAAGTTATTTGTAAGGAGAAAGAGTAAGGAAAATAAAATTGATGCAACTCCTGTTTCCTCTCAACAAGAGGAACCCAAGCCTCCTTCTCCTGTGCCACAAATACCACCACCATATCCTCCAAGGCTAACAAAGCCTAAAATTGTGGACATTGATTCTCCACCACCAAGTGTATTACCACCGAAAGAGCCATTGTTGAAAAAGAAAAAGGTTGAAGTGATTGGTCTGGTGGATTATGCTGAAGAAGACTCTGATGATGACATTTGGGTATCAGAGCAAGAAATGCAAGAAGGAGTTCCCACTACACCAGTAGTGAGGGTGACACAACAATTGGGTATGAGATTGAGTAAATATGATCTCATTGGGCTCAATGGCAAAGATGATATGCAGGTTGAAGCATGTACAAAATTCTTAGATGATGACTCATTTGTAAAGTCTCAGGCTTTTATGGAATTTGCATACAAAGCTAAAAGAGATGAATATGTCAAAAACCTAGCTATAGAAAGAAGCCTTCATCTAGAATTACCTCAAGCCATCATCCAGACAAAGGTTTTGAATGAAATGAGAGCTAAATTCCAAAATATGACTGCAAAAGAGGGTCAAGAATTGGTAAGAAATAGTGGTATTTTGTTGCTTCCAGAATGGGATTTAGCTTTTGCTATAGCCTTCAATATAATAAAGAGATGTGATAGACCTCTCTACGATATGGAAGAAGAGGATGCAATTGCACTACAAGGGTCTACTTTCAGTGAGCAATGGGATGCCTTGGCTATCTAGTATCTAGCCCCAAGTATAAGAAAGCCTCATATTGTTGAGCCTACACCTAACTACAATGGAGGTCTAATAATAAAGAGAGTGTCAGAAACATCGGCTCTAGAGGAAAAAAATATGTTAGTTCATGTTGCCCAATTTACAAGGGACATTTTAGAATTTGTAACTATAGAGAAGGATAAGCTCAGGATGGAGTACAATAATTTACTAGTTAAATATGGAAGGCTTAAGCAACATAATATGTAGTTGCAGACAAAGGTAGCATTTTGGAAGATAAGTTGCAAAGTTTGCAACTTGAAAATCCTAAGTAGACTGATGTTGACTCCCCCATCACTTCACAAGAAGCTGAACTCCCAAAATTTACTATTGAAGTAAGTTCTTCATGGGCAACTGTTCCATACAACATGGGAAGTGTGCTCATTTCAATAGTAGAGCCTAGTACATTAGAAGGGCCACAGGCTGAAGAAGATATCAACAAGAGTTGCTTAGGAAACTAAATGAATAGAAAGAGAAATGTGATAATCATGATGAGGATATTTTCAATAGAAACATGAAGATTGTCACTACAGTATTGGAAAATTTGAACAAAAGAGTGAATAATAGATTTAATAGCATTCACCATAGCTATTCATCCATGGTGGTTGCTATTAGAAATTTTGACAATGACAGGGAAAGAGTTATTCCACTTATGGAAATATGGATCCTTAGGATGAAGGAATTGAGATTGATGTCAATTGGAGTTAGGCATGATGCCAACCTGCCTAAAAAGTTTAAACCCATTATTACTCTTGTAGGTAAGATTGAAGGATATAGGGGAAATATTGAATCATTGGAGAACAAAATAAAAGAGCTGGTGAAATCCTTCCATGAATCACATAATGGCCTCCTTCCATCCATTCTAAGGGATGATGATAGTATAAAAATCCTACAGGAATGGAAAGATGAAACAAATAAAGTTATTTCAGATCAGGCAGTTTCAATTTATCAAAAATATGATATGGACACACTGAAGATAAATATGGATATGTTAACTCATGTAGAGATTGTCTTGCTGGAATTCAACAAGGGGGCTAACCAAATTGTCACCAAGTATACACCTTATAGAGAAAGGGTTGATGAAGTCATGGATTTCAATTGGCCCACTGAAGAGGAATTCCTAGCATGGAAAGGCTGATACTTGGAGGGAGTGGTGGATTAATATGAGGTGGCAGGGTGGTGATTTGAAAATTTGAAGTTTGCAACTATGATGAATAATAGATAAGTGGGAATTGCATTGCATAGCCTGGATTTAGTACAGATTAGGCTTTTGCTAAAGTATAGAAATATAGTGCATTTTCTTCAAGTTGAATTGATGACAAGGTTGCAGATGTGGACATATCATTTGTCATTTCTTTTCTGTTTATTTCATGCTTTCCTTCTTTGACTTTATGTATGTGAGCACAGATTTTGAGGTAATTGTTTGAAGATATCTTTTTGAAAATTGGACCGAATCTCTAACGACGAATTTTTTTATTTTCACACATGTTTCCCACCTCTTGGGAATGCAGAGTAACTAAAAATGGGAATCTTTGTTATAAGCAGTCCAATAGGATATTGACATGTGTACTTTCTGGCTTGAGGCTTATTTGCTCCTTTGTTTCTATAAGAAGGAATTTAGGGCTAGAAAGTAGGGGTTTGTTGTTTTGCAATCAATACTATGAATTGTAAAAGGAATATCAAGCATGTTTTAAAGTTTTTTCTTAAGTTCAGAGTTTGTTATTATGTATGTAATTTTGATAGCAATATAAAAAATACAATACAAAGTGATACCAATTTCATGGATACCGTCTCTCCTTTATAATCATTCTATGAGTTATGAATGTAAGTAATCTAGGATTCCTTTTGTTTGTCTCTATTGTTTCTCAATGGATGTTTAATTTCATTCATGCTTATTAGTTCAATGAATTAATGTAAATGCTCGGATGAGATTGTTAACTCATAAGAATTAGGTGCTAGGATATTTGTAAGCAGTGACGATCATGAATGTGATAGGGGAATGTTGTAATGGAGTGTTTCTTGAGATTTTATGTCTCTATTATTAAGTTGTCATTTTACATAGGTTGGTGTTGACTCTGTGCTTGGGATAAGACACTGGTTCGGGCAAAGTATTCTTAATTCAATTTTTGGGTTGATTCATTAGCTAATCACTTTTATTTTACAAACTTTAAAATGAATGCCACTATAGTTTTTTTGTGTTGAGTTATGTCTTCTCATACTCCAAGTGTAGGATATCAGTAGATGAGCTACCAACTTATTTGATGTACTACATTGTTGAGTAAATTTATGAGAATTATTTGTTATTGGAAATGTATTTGAGTAATAGTCATATAATTTCTCGAGTATACATTGTGGGATCACCCTCCTGGGTTTAACAGAGCCCAAAGTGTAGGAGAAGTTTTACAGCTTTAACTCATTCATTGGCCAATCCCTTCAAAGTACTAAGTATTGGAAATAGAAAAGTCCATAGGTATTTTTGGAGATCAGTTTGGTTCTTAAAAAACAACCAACAAAACCATTCTTCCTTTCATCTCCACTAGATAAATCTACCCCATAGAATATCATTTTCTTCAAGCATCTCATCCTCCTCAAAGACAACCACATCCTTCACTTGCAAATGCTTCTCCAAAGAAGAGTTCCTTGGATGACCAAATTGAAATTAAAACCACAACAAAGTGTGACTCCTCTACTCTAAAAGTATCAATCTAGCTTGAAATTGACATAAAAAAAAGGAAAATAGTCATGGACCTAATGGTAGAAGACTTATCTTAGTTGGAAACTATATGTACATGTTTCCTCATTGCTAAAGTACTAAAGGTAGATATTATATAAAAACTAATGCTCGGGGCTTGAAAGTTATAAAAAATTGTTATCCCATGATTGGTACATGGAAGATAAATATATGAAGGCATATACACATAAAATACATAAGGTCATACTTGGAAAGCCAACTGAGAAAGGAATAAAAGATTCTCAAATTAGCATTGCACATTTTTGCAATAATATAACAAAGATATTTGAGTTAACACCTTTTTCATGAGAATATATTTACAAGGCTTAGTCAACTGGGCCCATTCTTGGGTGACAACTTTGAGGTGAAGCTTGAAAGATATTTTCTTGACCAAAGTTTAGTTAAGTGTTCAGTTTGGGGTGCCTAAATTGAGGAAGACTTTGGTTTGACTTCAAATTACATTGTGGAACTTTACATATGCTCTTGTTTTGTACAACTCTTATGATTTTACATGCTCATTAATTGTCTATTAATTGCAGCAAGTGAATGAGAGTTCAATGAGAGTTTATTGCAGGTTGTGAAGAAGGATTGTTGAAGGCAAATGAAGCATATCAGTCAAGGATTGATACAGTATTATTGTAATCTTGTTTTAAGGTTAAATAATACAAGAACAATTGATTCTGGTGGAGTTTTTTCCCGAAAGGGCTTCTCCATGTATATGTTGTGTCACTTCTATCTTCTTGTCTCATTCTTCTACAATCTTCTATATCTTTCTACAATTGGTAAAATTGATCTAAATAGATAATTATACACAAAGAATTGTAACAAAGGACAATTAATTAGATCTACAGTCTCATAGTTTTACAAGTTTTAAGCTACAATATTACCTTCATTTTCAACATTGGGTATCAGAGCTAATGGTTGGGTAGAGTTTGGGACGCCTTTCTCTTAAAAGTTTAAAGGTTTTTTCACTGTAGTGGGAGATTTTACTATTGTGTTATTGAAAATTTGTAAAAGAAGTGTGCTACAATGAGTTTTACTTCTCATCTAGATATTGAAAGATTTAATGGATCTAGTTATGATATGTGGAAACTAGAAATGGAGGATCTCCTTGAAGAGAGAGATCAATGGTTAGTTGTTTGTAATGAGACAAATCCATCTACAACGATGTTAGATGAGGATTGGGATAAAATTGATAAGAAGGCAAGAGGAACCATAAGATTATGTCTTGTTGAT
>VDFB02265380.1:0-40140 GCA_007258455.2 Sequoia sempervirens | reverse complement strand
TGAGTCCGAAGACCCACCCCCCGTGCTAGGAGCTAACAAGAAAGAGACCTCAACCAAGAACATCCAACAGAGAACCACAAAACTCAACGTCATACCAAGGTATCACAACACTCAGGAATTAAAATGACATAATCAACCACGTCCAAGAGTCATAAATCTCACCACATAAATCAAAGCAATAACCAGCAAACAAATAACCAAAGGATGATCATTAATCAACACGATAACATCATATCACAGTACCATAAGAGTACAAGGTTAAAACCCAAACATCAACAAGATTAAATACAATACCACAAAATACACCAAAGATCAATTAGGGTAAAACCATAAATCAATTCAAAACAACTATGTTTCATCAATTCAAGACAAAGAACCACTTCCAGAGGATTTCCAAAGAAGCAACAAAATAAGGAGTGTTAGAGGAGAGTGTCATCGCATGGATTACATGGATTATCCAGACTACTACTAACGCAAGGCGCTGCCTCCGTCTACTGACGAATTATCCAGACTAAAACTGAGCGCTAGGAGCCGCCTCCATCTATGGTTATCCAGACTACCTATTTCAAGGCGCCGCCCCATAGGGTTTCTCATGCGGATCCGTTACCCTTAGCGAAGACAAGGCAACGAACATGCCAACTACGGCCTTCTATATCCCCTTTAGTCTGTGGTAGCACTCAAAGGCGGAAGAGGCATCAATTATCTTTTTTGTGTGATTCTACCCACCCCCTAGTTAATTATTTAAATTATCACTTATTAATTTCACTCTAACGAGGGCTATCCTGGCGCCCCTTTGTGTGCCGACCACCCACTTAGAGCCACTCCCACTCTAGACACTCAAAACATAAAAAACCAAATCCAAGGGTTGTACAACATAACAAGTACAGTAGATCACAACAGAGAAGCATGCAAGGCATCACCCATCTTGCCATAAATACATAATCAAAATCTCAACGATTCATGTACAACCCTTTTCAAAAAACATGAAACCAAAACACTTGCCACAACAAGGGCACATAAAAGGAGGAACACTAACCAATAGTAAAATAAACCTCTGGAAGATTCTCATAAAGTTACACTAGGGTTTCCCCATGAAAATCTGACAACAATAAAAGCAAAACCTTGAAGAACTATTTTCAATTCAATTATGATGAGAGAATACATCAAAATAAGATCAACAACTCCCTTAAACAACATCAATAACTTCAATACAAACTAAATCGGACATCCAAGGGAAACCTCTATTTTCTCCTCTCGAAATACCCATAAATCAAAGAGCTTTTCCATTTGACTCATTAACAACTCAAGCAGGACCACCAATCATGAAAAAGTTAACATTAACCAATTTTCCACTTAGGTAAAGAACAAACGAACACATACTATTTCCCAACAAATAGCAACATAACAAAATGAGAGAAAATCTCCAACTCAAAAATCAACTCAGGAAAAGTCACATTGAAAGGGGCTATCAAAACAATCCATGAACCACACATTCAAATACAATATAACCATTCATTCAATAAGAAGTAACTCGAAGCAATCTAATAAAAACATTATTTTAAAGATCAATCATTTCCAACATTTAAGGATATCGCAATATTGCGAATGAAGATATAATCTGATGTTATAAGCCACAAGACACTAACTCTCAAGCATACTCTTCCAAACACAAATTAAAACAATCATGAACAATAATACGGGTTCCCATTTTACACACACATAATTACATACAAGGACCATTAACACATCAACCTTGAAGAACACTATCATAAAACGCTTACAATGAATAGGCCATCGAGACATCTCCATAAATATCCCACAAATCACACCCATCTTAAAAAAATTACATAACACTTAAACCAATAATAAAAACACTTTGTTTAAAACAACAATCACTCACAAAACGACATGAACCCAAAGGAATGAAATTACTTTTGAAACCAAGTAATTCCAACAAGCACACCACAAATCAATTACCCCTAAACCTACAATAACCACTCACATATCGTTTATCCATTCATTTAACAAGAAGAATTAATTTAAAGTAATTAAAGGAACTCTATAACCACATATTGTAATTGTCTCAAGGCACATTTTATCATTTCACAATATTCCTTATTATTAATCTCATAATTAACTCAAAAGATTATTTCCCTCGAATAACAATATTTGAGACAATCTTAATACAATTTCCTAGTTATTTAGCTTACACACTAATCTTACCATGCTACTCTAAAGGTTATAAAATAACAATAGTCACCTACGAATTAACAAAGAATAAACCATATTAATTATGGTAATAATAATTTCCTAAAACTCTTAAATGACAACAATCTCCATTCCTAATTCTATCACTTTCTTATTTGTCAGATTATTTAATTCCTTTATATAAAACAAGTTAATAATAATGTACCACCTTCAAATATTAAATCAATCTAAATAACTTTACACACATAAATACATTCTAAAACCACTTTTATATATTTTAATTATTTTGAAGAGGGAATGTAAAAAGAGAATAGATCTTTTTGAGAATCCCTAATCTTAAAAATCTCTATACCCTAATCTATCTTATAGGAATATATTCCACTGTCTCAATCATAAAGTGTATGCTAATTAAAAAGTCTTTTTAAGTAATAGAATGCCTTTTATGGGGAATATACGTGGCCCCCCTAAAAGAAAGCTCCTATTATAAGCACCGTATTCCTATAAGCTTTATGTTTTGGAAAGGAAAGTGATAACAGCTTTCTAAATTATAAAACAAGAATTAGAAGATTCAAACGGAAGCCAACTAAATTACCCTAAAAGCATACGGTGGTGGAAATTTTAGCGACTATTTCAACGGTTCCCAACCGCAAACCTAATCAACAATTCAAATTATGCCGATAGCACCGCAATGAAGTAATCAAATTTATAGGCAACTTTCCAATCGAATACAACATGAAGGTATACTACCATTAAAAATCATAAACAAACAAATACTCCAAATACAGTGTATGCATAGACAACCCTAGACACAAACGGTTGATTACAATGGAGATAACGGTAACATTCAAATCAAATTTTCAACATGTAGCCGGACCTTATAGCAAACCCCAAAATATAAAATGCGTACTAAATCAAGGTTATTCAATATAAATAAAAAGAAACAAATAGCTTAATGAATTGGAACATCCAAGTATATGGAATACCAAGGCTATCAAAATGAAAAAACCGTACCTCTCTTTCCAAAGTCACAAGAGAAACAGTTTTGAGATGTGAACCATCACCAATATGATCTGAAGGTTTCCAGAAGACGACATTATGTTCAAACAATCTGAAGATTAGCTTGCACAATGAAATCACGTGCCACCGGATGTGTTACCACTGAAACTAGTGAGATTAATTTAATTTACCATACCTTTGCAAGTTGAAAAGTTGCAGTTATGATAGTTTGCCAATGGTTTCAGGGAAATTTTAAAAATTTAGATTACCAGACTATGCAAAGGAGCTCATCTAAACATTGTAACCAATAACATCAATTTCTCTCAGCTTTGACTGAACGGAGGTAACTGAAAAGGCTTGAAACATTGCGCAGACCAAGATAATTAAATAATCTGCTCACTGGTCCTCAATTTCTTCACTTGAACAATCTGCTCATCGACGGCATCAAAGAAGACACACGCACCAAGCTTCCTCCAAGTTTGAGATGGTTACAGTTGCAAAAATGTGAGAAGCCATTTGTATTGGAGAGTGAACTTTGGAATTTGGAAATATCGCCATTTACTTGTATTATTATCAAATCCCATGTGTTATTAACAAGACAGAATGTAAAGAGACAGGTGGGATGTTAAATTTTTGACAATATTTATTTTCAAGTGCAGCAACTGCGAAAAAGAGGGAATCGTGACAGCCAAGGAAACTCGAAGCCTATGAAACGTTGATAAAATGATGGTGGAAGCAAAGATAAAGCACATGAAACATTCGACAAAATGACTCAAAGAAATGCAGCCTCATGAAACTCCCTCAAAGCAGGATATGCACAAAAAAGGATTTGAAACAAGATCTTAACAGAGTCATATTAAGAGAGAGAATCCTTTGCTAATGAGGGAAATTTCAGTTAGTTACACAGGTGGCATGATGATGATAATTAGATTTCACTCACTATCTTCTAACCTAGCATCAAGTTCAATTTTTTTTATTTTGTGTATTTAAGAATGGAAAAGGCTGGAGAAGTACTTATCTGCCACCATAGAAATCCAAGCAAAGAAAGTATACAACGAACCTCACAGATGAAGAAAAGAAAGACATTGAATACGCAGCAAGGAACAATCTTTCAGATACTAGGTCAAGGTAGGAATCTCAGATCAAAGGCACTCAAATTTATATGGATGAAAGATGTATGAATTCACTAATCATAAAAAAATAGTAAATCAGGCAATGGAGACATTAAAAGGAACTTTATTGGTTAAGTATCCAAGTCAATAGGGATTAATTTAAGAATTAATCAAGTGATATATCCCTGTGTCGAAAGCATATTTCTTTTTGCCCACTGTACTACCACTATATACGCGCATGAATAAAGGTTAAACTATGAACTGTATAAATTTAGGTTGTTCTCCACTACCAAGCATGATTATTGCATAAAATAGAAGACTACATGCATCAATATATAGTTATCAGGTTCCAAAATATAGGTGTGAATGTAACCGTATTATTCAGATCTGATTTCCAATTAAAAGTCAAGCATGTGATCGATGATACCTGGTTTAACGATTTGAGGAGAGCTGTTGTTCCTTTGAATTGGCAGTAAAATCAATCTAGATCACTCTACACTTTAGGAGGGAATAGAAAGATGCAACGCCAAGATTTTCTTGCCTACTCCTTTCACAGAGCCGCATTGAATGTTCCTTCGGCAGTAATTTCTACCACTAATTCTTAGAGAGTATCCCGAATGACACAAGGGTTTCTTCAGTAATTACACGCCGATTTATTGAGATTGAGGGATGGATCCCCATAACAAAAGCAATTACGCCTCCTCTTAAAGAAAATACCAAATTCTCCGTTCAACCGCCCTAACTCCTCTTTCTCCTCCGTAAAATATTTTCAAAAAAACTAATTTTATTCACCACTTTAATTAATCATTAATTTATGTATTTATTTATTTAATTTTAATATTCAAGATTTATTTATTTAATTCATTTTAACCATAATATTTTATTTTCCAAAACAAGAAGTATTATAACTTTTATTTCAAATCATGCCAATCAATTAAAATCTATTGCCAATAATATTTACCTTTACTTGGGATAATTACCTTTGAACAACTCATAAATTATTAATTATTATTATCGGATATTATTGAAAGAATGCAAAATAATTAATTAATTTATTAATAATTCTTTAATTAATATTTTATAAAACTAATTTATTTAATTATAATATTTTCTTTTAATTAACCACTATACCTTTTAATTTTATAATCCTATTTAAATGTCATAATTTGATCAAAAACATTTATTGACTAGAATAAATCAAATGCACTCAAAATCCAACAATACTTGACCTCACAACGAGTTGAAGTGCATTACAGAGCCAACGCAAAATGGAGGGCACTACATCCTCCCCCCCTTAGGCTTCGACTTACTCCTGGAAGTCGAACTCAAGCATAACCATGGTAACACAACAATAGCAATTATCATAAGCACATCAACACCATAAATGAAAACATCAATCAAACGTCATCAAGCAAGCAATGAAAATTAAACAACCCAACATAAGGAAAAGATACCAAAATGATAATAGTAACGGGGGTTGCAACCAAACTAATTTTTCCAAACACTAGGACGGAGTGGACAAACTAAGTCGAGGAAACTTTCTGGTCAGCTCCTATGGTCAACGTCAAGCCCATTGGGTGTTTATGATGCTCGCCCAGTCCTGACAATGCAGGTGGAATCGAGACTTAATTTCTGCAATCCTGCATGCAAACAAACGTTGTGCACAATACATATATATCACAAATACATCGTGAGAGGAAATCCCAGCATAGTAGGGCACTCGCGAGCGAGTGATACCACACTGTCCCTCCCACTAACCACACTTAATAGTCGAAACAATTCTAATAACTCGCAAATAGTTTGCTTCTTACTAGTTAAACAATATTCTCATAAGGATACTAACCATAAACCTAATCCATCTACTATATCACAATGAATTACTACTTGACATTATAAGTACCAATACCTACATATTACAATTACTTTACCTTCATCACTACGTTTCTGAAGCCAAGTTCCTGTAAATCAAAAGCTACCATAGAACATTGCACATTAGTACCAATCATTCAAGTTGCATCTTAACTTAAAAATACCATATTCTGCTAAAAATCATAGTATAATTCTCTACAAAACCTCACATTTTTGTTAAAACTCATAATTTTCACACAAAGAACTTCACTTTAACCATTATTCAACACCAAATCTCACATCAATTTCAATAAAAGGGCAAAATTTTACACCTTCACAGATTCAAGGAAACATAATTCACCATTCAAGGACAACCAAATCGCAAATTCCACTCAAACTTGACATATTCACACACATAACACATCACCAAGAAACACATCACACTAAAACTCAAGGGTCCATAGAGCATCCCCAACTGGAAGGATATCGGTGCATTGCGCACTACACCGTGGGTCCTATCCTTTCATTCGGTTTCCTGCACCATCGACCTGACACTAGTTAACAGAAGAAACTCAGGTTCACAATAATGACAACAGAAAAGTGAAACTCAAGACGCACGGGTCTAAGCGCAAGGTTACATAGTGAGCACACAGTGCCCAGTGTATGAACCTATGCTCTGATACCAATGTTGTAACGCCCCGCCGTGCGAACCCCAAAGGACAATAACACAATAATTACAGCACAATTTTTTTTTTTAAATAAACATAACATACATGTAATACACATTAAGTCATAACACGAATTTCAATTAAATAGATTCATTAACACATACATCCCTTGGGGTACACGAAGAGTCATTACGCGACTTAGATCCATACAACATCAATAAAGAATAAAATCCAAAGAGATAATCATTAACAATAACAAATATAACATATGCATGAAAAATTCATTGATAAGAAGCCATCTGCACATAAATACAACATATGCATGATTACATAACACATTGAATAACAACTACCATGGCCAATATTACATTACAGTATAATATCCAAGAAGTACAAGGTTACAACAGTGTTTCCAACATGAACGGAAACCATACAACAAGAATCATGATACAAATGAATAGATGAATACACAGTATCATAACTGGATCCAAAATAGATACAACTCTAGAGTTGCTGCAACAGCACCAATCCGCACCTCTCGATCCTCGACTGGGGACCCAATGGGGTGCATAGCACGTTCCACCCGACCATGTGAGTCCGAAGACCCACCCCCCGTGCTAGGAGCTAACAAGAAAGAGACCTCAACCAAGAACATCCAACAGAGAACCACAAAACTCAACGTCATACCAAGGTATCACAACACTCAGGAATTAAAATGACATAATCAACCACGTCCAAGAGTCATAAATCTCACCACATAAATCAAAGCAATAACCAGCAAACAAATAACCAAAGGATGATCATTAATCAACACGATAACATCATATCACAGTACCATAAGAGTATTAAGTAAGCAAACCTAAACATCAAAGACAACAATACCAAAATATTAACAAAGACTAATTAGGTAAAACCATAAATCAATTCAAGTCAACTATGTTTCATCACTAAGACAAAGAACCATCAGAGTAGGATTTCCCAGTTAGTACAACAAAATATGAGGCAGAGGAGAGTAATATCGTGATGGATGCCACACTAACGCATACGCTTCCCATCGATTTAATTATCCGTGACTAAAACTCAGGGGAGCCAGGTTTCCATCTATGGTTATCCAGACTACCTATTTCAAGGCGCCGCCCCATAGGGTTTCTCATGCGGATCCGTTACCCTTCGCGAAGACAAGGCAACGAACATGCCAACCACGGCCTTCTCAATCCCCTTTAGTCTGTGGTAGCACTCAAAGGCGGAAGAGGCATCAATTATCTTTTAAATGTGATTCTACCCAACTCTAGTTATTAATTATTTAAATTATCACTATTAATTTCACTCTAACGTAGGGCTATCCCGGCTCTCTTTGTGCCACCCACTTAGAGCCATAATTCTACCTCTAGACACTCAAACATAAAACCAAATCCAAGGGCTGTACAACATAACAAGTACAAGATCACAACAGTAGAAGCATGCAAGGCATCACCCATCTTGCCATGTATTATTGTAATTCAAAATCTCAACGCATTCATGCAAACCCTTTTCAAAAACATGAAACCAAACACTTGCCAAATAAGGGCATAAAAGGAGATGGGTGAACACGAAACCAATAGTAAATAAACCTCTGGGGCACTGTTATAGTTACACTAGGACAAGGAAAATCTAATACACAAAAGCAAAACCTTGAAGAACTATTTTCAATTCAATTATGATGAGAGAATACATCAAAATAAGATCAACAACTCCCTTAAACAACATCAACAACTTCAATACAAACTAAATCGGACATCCAAGGGAAACCTCTATTTTCTCCTCTCGGAATACCCATAAATCAAAGAGCTTTTCCATTTGACTCATTAACAACTCAAGCAAGACCACCAATCATGACAAAGTTAACATTAACCAATTTTCCACTTAGGTAAAGAACAAACAAACACATACTAGTTCCCAACGAATAGCAACATAACAAAATGAGAGAAAATCTCCAACTCAAAAATCAACTCAGGAAAAGTCACATTGAAAGGGGCTATCAAAACAATCCATGAACCACACATTCAAATACAATATAACCATTCATTCAATAAGAAGTAACTCGAAGCAATCTAATAAAAACATTATTTTAAAGATCAATCATTTCCAACATTTAAGGATATCGCAATATTGCGAATGAAGATATAATCTGATGTTATAAGCCACAAGACACTAACTCTCAAGCATACTCTTCCAAACACAAATTAAAACAATCATGAACAATAATACGGGTTCCCATTTTACACACACATAATTACATACAAGGACCATTAACACATCAACCTTGAAGAACACTATCATAAAACGCTTACAATGAATAGGCCATCGAGACATCTCCATAAATATCCCACAAATCACACCCATCTTAAAACAATTACATAACACTTAAACCAATAATCAAAACACTTTGTTTAAAACAACAATCACTCACAAAACGACATGAACCCAAAGGAATGAAATTACTTTTGAAACCAAGTGATTCCAACAAGGACACCACAAATCAATTACCCCTAAACCTACAATAACCACTCAAATATCGTTTATCCATTCGTTTAACAAGAAGAATTAATTTAAAGTAATTAAAGGAACTCTATAACCACATATTGTAATTATCTCAAGGCACATTTTATCATTTCATAATATTCCTTATTATTAATCTCATAATTAACTCAAAAGATTATTTCCCTCGAATAACAATATTTGAGACAATCTTAATACAATTTCCTAGTTATTTAGCTTACACACTAATCTTACCATGCTACTCTAAAGGTTATAAAATAACAATAGTCACCTACGAATTAACAAAGAATAAACCATATTAATTATGGTAATAATAATTTCCTAAAACTCTTAAATGACAACAATCTCCATTCCTAATTCTATCACTTTCTTATTTGTCAGATTATTTAATTCCTTTATATAAAACAAGTTAATAATAATGTACCACCTTCAAATATTAAATCAATCTAAATAACTTTACACACATAAATACATTCTAAAACCACTTTTATATATTTTAATTATTTTGAAGAAGGAATGTAAAAAGAGAATAGATCTTTTTGAGAATCCCTAATCTTAAAAATCTCTATACCCTAATCTATCTTATAGGAATATATTCCACTGTCTCAATCATAAAGTGTATGCTAATTAAAAAGTCTTTTTAAGTAATAGAATGCCTTTTATGGGGAATATACGTGGCCCCCCTAAAAGAAAGCTCCTATTATGCTAAATTTGTCTCCCCTATGTTTTTCTTATGTTTTGGAAAGGAAAGTGATAACAGTTTTCTAAATTATAAACAAGCAATTAGAAGATTCCTAACCGAAGCCAACTAACATCACGCCTAAAAGCATACGGTGGAAATTTTGAAGATTTATTTTAATGGTACTTTGTTCTCAACTTAAACTTCAATCAACACCAAATTACAAGCATGATAAAGGCACCTCTAGGAGCAATGAAGGCATCAAATTCTATAGGCAACTTTCCAATCGAATACAACATGAAGGTATGCCACCATAAAAAAAATCATAAACAAACAAATACTCCAAATACAGTGTATGCATAGACAACCCTAGACACAAATGGTTGATTACAATGGAGATACTGGTAACATTCAAATCAAATTTTCAACATGTAAAGCCGTGACCTTATAGCAACCCCAAATATAATGGTAAGGCAGCGAAATGATCAAGGAAAGACTCGAATATAAATAAAAAGAACAGCTAGCGAATGAATTGAACATCCAAGTATGGAATACCAAGGCTATCAAATGAAAACCGCCACTATACTCCTTTCCAAGTTTGTTGCAAGAGAAATTGTTTTGAGAGATGTGAACCATTTCCATCAATATACAGATTCGATGTTTCAGAGAAGAATATTGATGATGAGAAACGAAACAATCTGAAGATTAGGCTTGCACAATAGAATGTGTGCTACTGTGACAGGTTACCACTGAAACTAGTGAGATTAATTTAATTTACCATACCTTTGCAAGTTGAAAAGTTGCAGTTATGATAGTTTGCCAATGGTTTCAGGGAAATTTTAAAAATTTAGATTACCAGACTATGCAAAGGAGCTCATCTAAACATTGTAACCAATAACATCAATTTCTCTCAGCTTTGACTGAACGGAGGTAACTGAAAAGGCTTGAAACATTGCGCAGACCAAGATAATTAAATAATCTGCTCACTGGTCCTCAATTTCTTCACTTGAACAATCTGCTCATCGACGGCATCAAAGAAGACACACGCACCAAGCTTCCTCCAAGTTTGAGATGGTTACAGTTGCAAAAATGTGAGAAGCCATTTGTATTGGAGAGTGAACTTTGGAATTTGGAAATATCGCCATTTACTTGTATTATTATCAAATCCCATGTGTTATTAACAAGACAGAATGTAAAGAGACAGGTGGGATGTTAAATTTTTGACAATATTTATTTTCAAGTGCAGCAACTGCGAAAAAGAGGGAATCGTGACAGCCAAGGAAACTCGAAGCCTATGAAACGTTGATAAAATGATGGTGGAAGCAAAGATAAAGCACATGAAACATTCGACAAAATGACTCAAAGAAATGCAGCCTCATGAAACTCCCTCAAAGCAGGATATGCACAAAAAAGGATTTGAAACAAGATCTTAACAGAGTCATATTAAGAGAGAGAATCCTTTGCTAATGAGGGAAATTTCAGTTAGTTACACAGGTGGCATGATGATGATAATTAGATTTCACTCACTATCTTCTAACCTAGCATCAAGTTCAATTTTTTTTATTTTGTGTATTTAAGAATGGAAAAGGCTGGAGAAGTACTTATCTGCCACCATAGAAATCCAAGCAAAGAAAGTATACAACGAACCTCACAGATGAAGAAAAGAAAGACATTGAATACGCAGCAAGGAACAATCTTTCAGATACTAGGTCAAGGTAGGAATCTCAGATCAAAGGCACTCAAATTTATATGGATGAAAGATGTATGAATTCACTAATCATAAAAAAATAGTAAATCAGGCAATGGAGACATTAAAAGGAACTTTATTGGTTAAGTATCCAAGTCAATAGGGATTAATTTAAGAATTAATCAAGTGATATATCCCTGTGTCGAAAGCATATTTCTTTTTGCCCACTGTACTACCACTATATACGCGCATGAATAAAGGTTAAACTATGAACTGTATAAATTTAGGTTGTTCTCCACTACCAAGCATGATTATTGCATAAAATAGAAGACTACATGCATCAATATATAGTTATCAGGTTCCAAAATATAGGTGTGAATGTAACCGTATTATTCAGATCTGATTTCCAATTAAAAGTCAAGCATGTGATCGATGATACCTGGTTTAACGATTTGAGGAGAGCTGTTGTTCCTTTGAATTGGCAGTAAAATCAATCTAGATCACTCTACACTTTAGGAGGGAATAGAAAGATGCAACGCCAAGATTTTCTTGCCTACTCCTTTCACAGAGCCGCATTGAATGTTCCTTCGGCAGTAATTTCTACCACTAATTCTTAGAGAGTATCCCGAATGACACAAGGGTTTCTTCAGTAATTACACGCCGATTTATTGAGATTGAGGGATGGATCCCCATAACAAAAGCAATTACGCCTCCTCTTAAAGAAAATACCAAATTCTCCGTTCAACCGCCCTAACTCCTCTTTCTCCTCCGTAAAATATTTTCAAAAAAACTAATTTTATTCACCACTTTAATTAATCATTAATTTATGTATTTATTTATTTAATTTTAATATTCAAGATTTATTTATTTAATTCATTTTAACCATAATATTTTATTTTCCAAAACAAGAAGTATTATAACTTTTATTTCAAATCATGCCAATCAATTAAAATCTATTGCCAATAATATTTACCTTTACTTGGGATAATTACCTTTGAACAACTCATAAATTATTAATTATTATTATCGGATATTATTGAAAGAATGCAAAATAATTAATTAATTTATTAATAATTCTTTAATTAATATTTTATAAAACTAATTTATTTAATTATAATATTTTCTTTTAATTAACCACTATACCTTTTAATTTTATAATCCTATTTAAATGTCATAATTTGATCAAAAACATTTATTGACTAGAATAAATCAAATGCACTCAAAATCCAACAATACTTGACCTCACAACGAGTTGAAGTGCATTACAGAGCCAACGCAAAATGGAGGGCACTACATCCTCCCCCCCTTAGGCTTCGACTTACTCCTGGAAGTCGAACTCAAGCATAACCATGGTAACACAACAATAGCAATTATCATAAGCACATCAACACCATAAATGAAAACATCAATCAAACGTCATCAAGCAAGCAATGAAAATTAAACAACCCAACATAAGGAAAAGATACCAAAATGATAATAGTAACGGGGGTTGCAACCAAACTAATTTTTCCAAACACTAGGACGGAGTGGACAAACTAAGTCGAGGAAACTTTCTGGTCAGCTCCTATGGTCAACGTCAAGCCCATTGGGTGTTTATGATGCTCGCCCAGTCCTGACAATGCAGGTGGAATCGAGACTTAATTTCTGCAATCCTGCATGCAAACAAACGTTGTGCACAATACATATATATCACAAATACATCGTGAGAGGAAATCCCAGCATAGTAGGGCACTCGCGAGCGAGTGATACCACACTGTCCCTCCCACTAACCACACTTAATAGTCGAAACAATTCTAATAACTCGCAAATAGTTTGCTTCTTACTAGTTAAACAATATTCTCATAAGGATACTAACCATAAACCTAATCCATCTACTATATCACAATGAATTACTACTTGACATTATAAGTACCAATACCTACATATTACAATTACTTTACCTTCATCACTACGTTTCTGAAGCCAAGTTCCTGTAAATCAAAAGCTACCATAGAACATTGCACATTAGTACCAATCATTCAAGTTGCATCTTAACTTAAAAATACCATATTCTGCTAAAAATCATAGTATAATTCTCTACAAAACCTCACATTTTTGTTAAAACTCATAATTTTCACACAAAGAACTTCACTTTAACCATTATTCAACACCAAATCTCACATCAATTTCAATAAAAGGGCAAAATTTTACACCTTCACAGATTCAAGGAAACATAATTCACCATTCAAGGACAACCAAATCGCAAATTCCACTCAAACTTGACATATTCACACACATAACACATCACCAAGAAACACATCACACTAAAACTCAAGGGTCCATAGAGCATCCCCAACTGGAAGGATATCGGTGCATTGCGCACTACACCGTGGGTCCTATCCTTTCATTCGGTTTCCTGCACCATCGACCTGACACTAGTTAACAGAAGAAACTCAGGTTCACAATAATGACAACAGAAAAGTGAAACTCAAGACGCACGGGTCTAAGCGCAAGGTTACATAGTGAGCACACAGTGCCCAGTGTATGAACCTATGCTCTGATACCAATGTTGTAACGCCCCGCCGTGCGAACCCCAAAGGACAATAACACAATAATTACAGCACAATTTTTTTTTTTAAATAAACATAACATACATGTAATACACATTAAGTCATAACATGAATTTCAATTAAATAGATTCATTAACACATACATCCCTTGGGGTACACGAAGAGTCATTACGCGACTTAGATCCATACAACATCAATAAAGAATAAAATCCAAAGAGATAATCATTAACAATAACAAATATAACATATGCATGAAAAATTCATTGATAAGAAGCCATCTGCACATAAATACAACATATGCATGATTACATAACACATTGAATAACAACTACCATGGCCAATATTACATTACAGTATAATATCCAAGAAGTACAAGGTTACAACAGTGTTTCCAACATGAACGGAAACCATACAACAAGAATCATGATACAAATGAATAGATGAATACACAGTATCATAACTGGCTCCAAAATAGATACAACTCTGGAGTTGCTGCAACAGCACCAATCCGCACCTCTCGATCCTCGACTGGGGACCCAATGGGGTGCATAGCACGTTCCACCCGACCATGTGAGTCCGAAGACCCACCCCCCGTGCTAGGAGCTAACAAGAAAGAGACCTCAACCAAGAACATCCAACAGAGAACCACAAAACTCAACGTCATACCAAGGTATCACAACACTCAGGAATTAAAATGACATAATCAACCACGTCCAAGAGTCATAAATCTCACCACATAAATCAAAGCAATAACCAGCAAACAAATAACCAAAGGATGATCATTAATCAACACGATAACATCATATCACAGTACCATAAGAGTACAAGGTTAAAACCCAAACATCAACAAGATTAAATACAATACCACAAAATACACCAAAGATCAATTAGGGTAAAACCATAAATCAATTCAAAACAACTATGTTTCATCAATTCAAGACAAAGAACCACTTCCAGAGGATTTCCAAAGAAGCAACAAAATAAGGAGTGTTAGAGGAGAGTGTCATCGCATGGATTACATGGATTATCCAGACTACTACTAACGCAAGGCGCTGCCTCCGTCTACTGACGAATTATCCAGACTAAAACTGAGCGCTAGGAGCCGCCTCCATCTATGGTTATCCAGACTACCTATTTCAAGGCGCCGCCCCATAGGGTTTCTCATGCGGATCCGTTACCCTTAGCGAAGACAAGGCAACGAACATGCCAACTACGGCCTTCTATATCCCCTTTAGTCTGTGGTAGCACTCAAAGGCGGAAGAGGCATCAATTATCTTTTTTGTGTGATTCTACCCACCCCCTAGTTAATTATTTAAATTATCACTTATTAATTTCACTCTAACGAGGGCTATCCTGGCGCCCCTTTGTGTGCCGACCACCCACTTAGAGCCACTCCCACTCTAGACACTCAAAACATAAAAAACCAAATCCAAGGGTTGTACAACATAACAAGTACAGTAGATCACAACAGAGAAGCATGCAAGGCATCACCCATCTTGCCATAAATACATAATCAAAATCTCAACGATTCATGTACAACCCTTTTCAAAAAACATGAAACCAAAACACTTGCCACAACAAGGGCACATAAAAGGAGGAACACTAACCAATAGTAAAATAAACCTCTGGAAGATTCTCATAAAGTTACACTAGGGTTTCCCCATGAAAATCTGACAACAATAAAAGCAAAACCTTGAAGAACTATTTTCAATTCAATTATGATGAGAGAATACATCAAAATAAGATCAACAACTCCCTTAAACAACATCAACAACTTCAATACAAACTAAATCGGACATCCAAGGGAAACCTCTATTTTCTCCTCTCGGAATACCCATAAATCAAAGAGCTTTTCCATTTGACTCATTAACAACTCAAGCAAGACCACCAATCATGACAAAGTTAACATTAACCAATTTTCCACTTAGGTAAAGAACAAACAAACACATACTAGTTCCCAACGAATAGCAACATAACAAAATGAGAGAAAATCTCCAACTCAAAAATCAACTCAGGAAAAGTCACATTGAAAGGGGCTATCAAAACAATCCATGAACCACACATTCAAATACAATATAACCATTCATTCAATAAGAAGTAACTCGAAGCAATCTAATAAAAACATTATTTTAAAGATCAATCATTTCCAACATTTAAGGATATCGCAATATTGCGAATGAAGATATAATCTGATGTTATAAGCCACAAGACACTAACTCTCAAGCATACTCTTCCAAACACAAATTAAAACAATCATGAACAATAATACGGGTTCCCATTTTACACACACATAATTACATACAAGGACCATTAACACATCAACCTTGAAGAACACTATCATAAAACGCTTACAATGAATAGGCCATCGAGACATCTCCATAAATATCCCACAAATCACACCCATCTTAAAACAATTACATAACACTTAAACCAATAATCAAAACACTTTGTTTAAAACAACAATCACTCACAAAACGACATGAACCCAAAGGAATGAAATTACTTTTGAAACCAAGTGATTCCAACAAGGACACCACAAATCAATTACCCCTAAACCTACAATAACCACTCACATATCGTTTATCCATTCATTTAACAAGAAGAATTAATTTAAAGTAATTAAAGGAACTCTATAACCACATATTGTAATTGTCTCAAGGCACATTTTATCATTTCACAATATTCCTTATTATTAATCTCATAATTAACTCAAAAGATTATTTCCCTCGAATAACAATATTTGAGACAATCTTAATACAATTTCCTAGTTATTTAGCTTACACACTAATCTTACCATGCTACTCTAAAGGTTATAAAATAACAATAGTCACCTACGAATTAACAAAGAATAAACCATATTAATTATGGTAATAATAATTTCCTAAAACTCTTAAATGACAACAATCTCCATTCCTAATTCTATCACTTTCTTATTTGTCAGATTATTTAATTCCTTTATATAAAACAAGTTAATAATAATGTACCACCTTCAAATATTAAATCAATCTAAATAACTTTACACACATAAATACATTCTAAAACCACTTTTATATATTTTAATTATTTTGAAGAAGGAATGTAAAAAGAGAATAGATCTTTTTGAGAATCCCTAATCTTAAAAATCTCTATACCCTAATCTATCTTATAGGAATATATTCCACTGTCTCAATCATAAAGTGTATGCTAATTAAAAAGTCTTTTTAAGTAATAGAATGCCTTTTATGGGGAATATACGTGGCCCCCCTAAAAGAAAGCTCCTATTATGCTAAATTTGTCTCCCCTATGTTTTTCTTATGTTTTGGAAAGGAAAGTGATAACAGTTTTCTACATTATAAACAAGCAATTAGAAGATTCCTAACCGAAGCCAACTAACATCACGCCTAAAAGCATACGGTGGAAATTTTGAAGATTTATTTTAATGGTACTTTGTTCTCAACTTAAACTTCAATCAACATCAAATTACAAGCATGATAAAGGCACCTCTAGGAGCAATGAAGGCATCGAATTCTATAGACAACTTTCCAATCGAATACAACATGAAGGTATGCCACCATAAAAAAAATCATAAACAAACAAATACTCCAAATACAGTGTATGCATAGACAACCCTAGACACAAATGGTTGATTACAATGGAGATACTGGTAACATTCGAATCAAATTTTCAACATGTAAAGCCGTGACCTTATAGCAACCCCAAATATAATGGTAAGGTAGCGAAATGATCAAGGAAAGACTCGAATATAAATAAAAAGAATAGCTAGCGAATGAATTGAACATCCAAGTATGGAATACCAAGGCTATCAAATGAAAACCGCCACTATACTCCTTTCCAAGTTTGTTGCAAGAGAAATTGTTTTCAGAGATGTGAAACATTTCCATCAATATACAGATTCGATGTTTCAGAGAAGAATATTGATGATGAGAAATGAAACAATCTGAAGATTAGGCTTGCACAATAGAATGTGTGCTACTGTGATAGGTTACCACTGAAACTAGTGAGATTAATTTAATTTACCATACCTTTGCAAGTTGAAAAGTTGCAGTTATGACAGTTTTCCAATGGTTTCAGGGAAATTTTAAAAATTTAGATTACCAGACTATGCAAAGGAGCTCATCTAAACACTGTAACCAATAACATCAATTTCTCTCAGCTTTGACTGAACGGAGGTAACTGAAAAGGCTTGAAACATTGCGCAGACCAAGATAATTAAATAATCTGCTCACTGGTCCTCAATTTCTTCACTTGAACAATCTGCTCATCGACGGCATCAAAGAAGACACACGCACCAAGCTTCCTCCAAGTTTGAGATGGTTACAGTTGCAAAAATGTGAGAAGCCATTTTTATTGGAGAGTGAACTTTGGAATTTGGAAATATCGCCATTTACTTATATTATTATCAAATCCCATGTGTTATTAACAAGACAGAATGTAAAGAGACAGGTGGGATGTTAAATTTTTGACAATATTTATTTTCAAGTGTAGCAACTGCGAAAAAGAGGGAATCGTGACAGCCAAGGAAACTCGAAGCCTATGAAACGTTGATAAAATGATGGTGGAAGCAAAGATAAAGCACATGAAACATTCGACAAAATGACTCAAAGAAATGCAGCCTCATGAAACTCCCTCAAAGCAGGATATGCACAAAAAAGGATTTGAAACAAGATCTTAACAGAGTCATATTAAGAGAGAGAATCCTTTGCTAATGAGGGCAATTTCAGTTAGTTACACAGGCGGCATGATGATGATAATTAGATTTCACTCATTATCTTCTAACCTAGCATCAAGTTTGATTTTTTTTATTCTGTGTATTTAAGAATGGAAAAGGCTGGAGAAGTACTTATCTGCCACCATAGAAAGCCAAGCAAAGAAGGTATACAACGAACCTCACAGATGAAGAAAAGAAAGACATTGAATACGCAGCAAGGAACAATCTTTCAAATACTAGGTCAAGGTAGGAATCTCAGATCAAAGGCACTCAAATTTATATGGATGAAAGATGTATGAATTCACTAATCATAAAAAAATAGTAAATCAGGCAATGGAGACATTAAAAGGAACTTTATTGGTTAAGTATCCAAGTCAATAGGGATTAATTTAAGAATTAATCAAGCGATATATCCCTGTGTCGAAAGCATATTTCTTTTTGCCCACTGTACTACCACTATATACGCGCATGAATAAAGGTTAAACTATGAACTGTATAAATTTAGGTTGTTCTCCACTACCAAGCATGATTATTGCATAAAATAGAAGACTACATGCATCAATATATAGTTATCAGGTTCCAAAATATAGGTGTGAATGTAACCGTATTATTCAGATCTGATTTCCAATTAAAAGTCAAGCATGTGATCGATGATACCTGGTTTAACGATTTGAAGAGAGCTGTTGTTCCTTTGAATTGGGAGTAAAAGCAATCTAGATCACTCTACACTTTATGAGGGAATAGAAAGATGCAACGCCAAGATTTTCTTGCCTACTCCTTTCACAGAGCCGCATTGAATGTTTCTTCGGCAGTAATTTCTACCACTAATTCTTAGAGAGTATCCCGAATGACACAAGGGTTTCTTCAGTAATTACACGCCGATTTATTGAGATTGAGGGATGGATCCCCATAACAGAAGCAATTACGCCTCCTCTTAAAGAAAATACCAAATTCTCTGTTCAACCGCCCTAACTCCTCTTTCTCCTCCGTAAAATATTTTCAAAAAAACTAATTTTATTCACCACTTTAATTAATCATTAATTTATGTATTTATTTATTTAATTTTAATATTCAAGATTTATTTATTTAATTCATTTTAACCATAATATTTTATTTTCCAAAACAAGAAGTATTATAACTTTTATTTCAAATCATGCCAATCAATTAAAATCTATTGCCAATAATATTTACCTTTACTTGGGATAATTACCTTTGAACAACTCATAATCTATTAATTATTATTATCGGATATTATTGAAAGAATGCAAAACAATTAATTAATTTATTAATAATTCTTTAATTAATATTTTATAAAACTAATTTATTTAATTATAATATTTTCTTTTAATTAACCACTATACCTTTTAATTTTATAATCCTATTTAAATGTCATAATTTGATCAAAAACATTTTTTGACTGGAATAAATCAAATGCACTCAAAATCCAACAATACTTGACCTCACAACGAGTTGAAGTGCATTACAGAGCCAACGCAAAATGGAGGGCACTACACTTTTGTTGAAAATGAAAACAAAAACCGTTTTGTTGATGTAAATGAAAATGAAAACCATTTTGTTGATGAAAATGAAGATGAAAATGTAAATCATTTTGAAGTTGAAAATGAAAATGATAATGAAGATGAAGATGAAAATCTAGAATGTGATGTTGAATTTAATGAAAATACTTTTTTAAAAATTTAAAGTGGTGTTTTCGATAATCTTCCTAGTCAAATTTCTTGGAGGCAAATAAGAACACATGTGAATAAAATATGCAACAAATTCTTTTATCATTAAAAAATTGCAATTCAATGTCAACTAATGATGCAATTGATGAGAATGCAAAAAATAAGGAAAATAATGAAAAGGCTAGGATTTTTTGTTAAACCAAAAAGAAAAGATCAATCATTAAAACATGTTATGTCTATTGTTGCTAGTGCCATTCAATCTATTGGGGAAAATAGTCGATCTAAAGATAAAAATGTAGCAAGAAGAGCTATAACAACTAGTACTGTTAATAAAGCAACTTTAAATAAAAGACTAGTAAGCAATATTAGTGAAGTTTTAAAAATACATCCTAAAACATTGCTAAGAGCAGAAAAAAGAAGAGAAAGTATAGAAAATGATCCTATCAACCAATGTTGGAGTTTCAGTGGTTGACTCCCAAGGTCTGATATGAAATTAAATGTTGAAATTAAATCTTTGATCAAAAAATATTGGCATGATAATACTAGGATTTCATCTAATGCTAGAGATGTTTTAAAATTAAGGGTGGGGTCCAAAGTTCATGATCATCACCCAAAACACCTATTAGATACAACACAAACTGAATTTTATAGAAAATTTTGTGGTGATTTAATGTTACCTTGTAATATTAAAATAAGTCAAAGGTCTTTTGAAAAATTTAAACTGTGGTATGTAAAAATTAATAAGCAATGAATATCTTGTTGTTGTAAAATGCATGTTCAATTTTGTTATTTTTATGATTTTTTTTTATAGATACGTTTTACCTTGCATACTAACATGATTATACAGGAATGTGGTATTAATATTCTACCTAAAGCAATAAGGGAGTTTATTTCAGGTTTGCTTTGTGAATGATCTAATGGTAAATTGTTTTATATAAGTTCTTGTATTTCTAGACAATGCATTTACTGTGGAAATCTTTCATTCTTAAGAATTTGTATGCATGAAAGTGTTGATAACAATTTTGGACAACAATTAGTAGATGTTAAAAGATTTAAGAATGTTCACTATTCATTAAAAGATGGAAAAATAGGAAAGCATTATGATTTAGTTACAAAATAAAGTTAGTGTGCATGCATTCATGAGTGAATTTAGGAATAAGGTTGTACTAAAATATGTCATACACTCTCAACATGCTTGATGGCTTGATGGCCAATTTCGTGCATGTAGAAACACATTTCCAATTAGTACTATACTTTCAGTGGTTGATTTTGCATAAAATTATACTCTAGCTCCACAAGAGGAAATTTAATCATAGTATTATAATTCAATGCAAGTAGCTATGTTTGTCCATATTGTTTATAGACATCAAATGATAGCATTGAGGATGATAGAAAAAATTTTAGGGAGTATCATTTTTATTTGAGTGACAATCGATTACACTCGTCAGAGTTTGTTCAATACTGTTTTAGTATATTTTAATAAAATTAAAGAAAAAGAGGAATCCAGATGAAAGAACACCTCATATGGTCAAATAATTGTACGAAGTAGTTCAAGAATGCTTAAATGTTCTATTGGTTAAGTAGGGTTCACAAGGAACTTAATGTCTAGCATATATGGAGTTTTTTTGAAGCTGGGCATGGTAAAGGAGAACATGATGGAGTTGGTGCGTGTGTCAAAAAAAATTTTGCTAGAGAACAATTAAAATTCAAGGATGCAGTAAAATTTAAAGATGCATGTGGGATTGTGGATTGGTGTAATACAAGATTATCTGCATGTGGTTCGAGTGAGTACTCTACAATTTATCGATTCTTTTGGTTGGTTGAAGAAGAGAACATTGTACCTAGAGTTGACTATGAGACAATCAGTGGATCTACTAAATGGAATTCATTTAGAAGTTCGACGTCAAGCACATGGACTATCTGGACAAGGAAGCTTGCATGTTTTTTCCAGTTTTGTATCTCAAGAGATTGGGAAGCATGTGAAAATACAAAATGGGTTGAACAGTGGGAGCAAAGATCGTTGACACCTGCACAAGCACATGATGAATATGAAAGAACTATTGAAGAAAATGATCAAGTGTTTGCATCTGAAGACTATGACCGTGTTTCAAACCTTGTACAAGAAGGTAATTTAATTCAATTTATTTCATTTTATTTCACTTTATATGGATATGTGTAAGTTATTAAATCATTTTTTTTGCGGGACATGTGTATGTTGTTGTTGCACCTGAGGGGAATGAAGAGAAAATAGAATATTGGTTGGATCATTGTGTGGAAACTAAACATAAGTTAATAGCACCTCAAGAAGATGATGATGGCTATCATTATCCAATAGGTATGCTAATCCCCTTAAGACATCCCCTCAAGAAAATTTTGATAACAAGTTTTTGATCCCCTTAAGCATTTTTTTAGAACATGTCTTTGATCCCCTTAAGAAAATTTTGAGAGCTTATTTGATGATGGGTTTCATGTTTTCCAATAGGATCGGTGGTCGTTCTTGGCATTTGGCTATGAAAATACCTAGCAAGGAAGAATGGTATACCTACATTTGAAGATTATGAAACGCATAAAAAGATTATACATTATTCACATTTGGTGGTGGAAACAAATATAAAACTAGATGGTATCATGGAAGACCTAAAAATAAAGTGCTATGGACAATTTCTATGGAAGAGCATGAGACAATCATAGATGCATTGCAAAAAAGAGAGGATGCAAATGGTACAATGGAATAAGTAAATGCAGATAAATATAGTTTTAGTTTTATATTGTCCTTTTAAATAGATTAAATACGTGTTTTGATATTGGTCAAGTGTGTTATTAGTTGAAATTGATTTAAATTGTCCTTTTATAGATCCTTAATCCATAATCAAAAAAAGGATCTAGTCCATGCAGATTCAACCTAGACAACATGGAATACTTGGTAAAAATAGGTAATTATTAGTTAAATTATATTTAAATACATGTTTCGATTACATATTGATATTGCTTGTACATTAATAGTTAAAATTGATTTATTATCCTTTTTTGTATCCTTAAGCCATCATTGCATTGATCTCATACTTTGAAACAATAAGGAGAGGATGCCTAGATTCAAACCTACACACATGTGTGGAATACTTTTAAATGTAGGTACTTGAGTTGTGTACATATAGATAGTTTTATATAAATTAAAATATGTATGTTTTGATGATTTCATTGATATTGCTTGTACCTTTTTGATATCAGGTGGTGTGAAGACCTACTACATTTTGGGCATGAGTTTCAGATGTTCTTGAGATGGCATATCCAAATTTTGTAAACATTGTTTTGAGATGACATATATGTACATACATACTTACAGAATTAAATATTTTGTACAAATTACAAATACATGTACATACACAATTATGTACTCTATGTACTTCTATGTATCAAAATCGATATTCTAGATATTTTGTTTGTTAAATGTGAATGTTTTCCTACTTTGAAACTTTATATTTGATTGTATAATCACTAAATATCATGCATGAATTATTGTTAAATCAATTATATTCTTAAGACATTGTATTATGACCCCTTAAGACATTCCCTAAACCCTAAACCCTAAACCCTAAACCCCTTAAGACATCCCCTTAAGACATTGTATTATGACCCCTTAAGACGTCATATTAGGACCCCTTAAGACATCCCCTTAAGATAGTTTATTAGGTACCCTAAAGACATCCCTTAAGATGTCATATTAGGATCCCTTAAGACATCCCCTTAAGATAGTTTATTAGGACCCCTTAAGACATCCCCTTAAGACGTCGTATTAGGACCCCTTAAGACATCCCCTTAAGACAACCTATAATTAGTGTTGGATGCTATTATTTGTTTTGACAACTTATAAATTAGTATTGGATGCCATTTTTTTTATAGCTTATAAATACTATTGGATGCCATTATTTGTTTTGACAGCTTATAAATTAGTGTTGGATGTCATTATTTATAGAATTTATTATTGCTTTTGTTCTCTAATCTTGAATGGTATTGTTTATTTCTTAAAATTTTATCCTTTGTGGTATAGAAACATAATGCTTTTGTTTGTAAATTATGATTTATTGACTAATTATTGATTGACATGAATTGAATTCACTAATTATTGTTTGTAAATTATGATTTATTAACTAATTATTTAATTTCACATTAATTTCCTATATTAATGTCTTGACTATGAACATAAAATGCATAAATGCACAGGCGTAAATTAAAATTTCAAAAAATAATAAAGTCTGTAATTTATGTAAATATATTAAGTGCATGAAACCAATATATTAAGCGCATGAAATAAAGTCCATCAGAGTACAACCCATGAACTAAAGTCCAACTAAGTATTTGAGCCATGAAATATAAATTCTAACAGAGTACGTAAGAAACCACAAATATAGTCCATGAAATAAACAAATATAACCCATAAAATCATGTTTCTAGGTCATGTATTGTCTCTATAATCAAGAGACCTCTTCATGCCATGTGGACTATGTGGATGACCCGAAACACTTTGTAGAAGAGAAAGATGAAATCAGATGTAAGACAATGAAAAATTATTTAATGACAATTTAATTTATAATTTATCATAAAATTAAATTACCATCATATCTGGGTCTAGATGCTTGGGTGCACCTGAACCAACCTCTAAATTCTTTGAATCAATCTACATAAACAAGACAAAGAAATTTGAAATTATATGTACAAGTCTACAATTAAAAATGATTTAATTCAATTTAATTTACAATTTATCATATTTTAATTGTACCATATTCTGAGGTTGTGCACCCTCTTCTCTAGGACTTGTTTGTGCAAGCTCAACTACAAGATGTGTCTCATGCTATAAAAGAAAAGAAAATTAAAACATGTATTAGCTCATATTAAATATATATATTCAATTTGAAATTTAAAATTAAAGTTATATTCAAAATATATAATTTATAATAGACTTTAAACATAATAAAAAATTTAAATTACCATTTGATCTGGAGCCTACTCTGCATGTCCTCCTAGAAGTGTAACTATGTCTGGGTCAAGGCTGAAAGTCACACTAAAAAAGTCCTACAAGATCAAAATTAAAGCATGTATACTTGAATTAGGTTAATATATATATATATATATATATATATTCAAGTTTGCACATTTTAAGTAGAAAATATTTTAAACAACCTGAAAATCAGAGGCCTCACGAGTAGCCGCAACATCTAATGTTTACCCGATGCCCATTCTCATTGTGGTATCAACCTAGACATACATGTAGACATTTAACGCTTATAATATTTACAAGTGTACATGCACATTTCATATATAGTGAATTCAAAATTCATAATTATAACTATACTAATGTAATTTAAAAAATTTACAATATAAATGTACCTACCCCTGATCTATGACGACTAATGGTGGAGGAGTGCTCGACAATTCCTCAGGTGGAATCAATGTGGAAGTCGATTGACTGGCCTAAACCAACATAAATATTTCAAACATATATGTGATTCAATTATAAATTTAAAACTCAAGTTAAAAATCATTTCATATATAATTTAAAAAATTGAAATCAAAATACCCCATAAGGGTTGCCGAGTAGGACTAGTGTCGATGTATGTACTTGTGGAATGGATGATTTCCCCATCATTAGTGTCATTTGTACACCAAACAGTTTGATTGTTATAATGTATCACAAACTTTTATTTGATATATACATTCATCAAAATTCTTATAAAATGAACGTGTAGATGCATATTTATACCTATGTTGCAGTGTCCTCAGGGTGATGGTCTATTGTAAGAAACTCTACAAATGAACTGATGCAACCAAATGAGCCATCAGAATCTCCACATCCACCTAACTAGGTGTGCCCTGATCAGGTCCATAGCATACTTGATGACAACTTGTACATACATGTGGGACGGGCCTCGACACTCCTGGAGTGGTACTCAAACCAGCTCCATAAAAAACTCCTCCAAAATCATCATATCTATGCTCCCAACCCGCTATTGCAGAAGGGTGATCCCACAATAGTGGTTTAGAATTTTTGGCCAAACTGGACACTAGAATAATTTTTTTTAACTAAATCTTCACTTTTGGGAAACTATAGCAACTAAACCGTGAGGAATTTAAAGATGATGCAAACTAGAGTTTTGTGGCATTTTTTCTATAGATTCTAAATATATTTTTTTTAGTTTTTTTGGAATCAGATTGCACTTCTTTTTCCATCTCCCTCGAAAACTAGGTTTTTTTAGAAAATAATTTTAAAAAAGTGACGCTCACCGTATAACGCATATATTTTTTTCCATGAAGCGTAAAATTCTAATTCTTTCAAATTTAGATTTGTAACTCTAATATCTAGTGCTTCCACTTGGTTAGATAGCTTCTTATTGAATAATTTTTCTTTAATCAAGTTTCGAAGTCAAACCAATTACAATTCAGACATAGTGTGACCGTATAACGTAACTTTTTTATGTATCAAAATTAAATTTTATTTTTCTTTTTGAATCAAGGACTTCAATATCTAGTGCACTCATATTTTTTATTTTATTTTTTTGATAAACTGCTATTTTTCCACATGTGCAGAACAAAGAGCCTGATTTTCAATGAAAAACATACATTCAAAAGAAATAAAAAATTAAATTAAATTTATTTAAAATTATACTTTTTGGAAAGCTTATAATAAGGACTACATACTTAAAAAACATAAATTTTAAACGAATTCATTTGATCCTCCAAAAGGTAAATCAAAAGTGGTTTTTTATCAGCATTTTGATAGGTGCAAAGGAGACTTTGTTATAGGTATGGTTTAAAACTAGTGGGGTTGATCTAAGGTAGTTTGATCAAACTCTCTTTAATTGGAATGCTTTAAATGGAACTTTTTAAGGCTTAAATCATTATATTTTCTAAAAATATGTGATTTCAGCAAAAATTAGAATCTCCCATAAATTGTAAACCACTATTGTGACAGCACCCAGAAGCATGCTGATCAAGGTCTCCTACGAGTGTACTAAGGGAACCTAATGTTGAGACCACACCTCGATGATGCACAGGTGTGGGAATGGGAGGACCAGGAGCAACAACAAGGGGTTGTCATGCATGGGGCATTGGGGGTCAACCCTTGCCCCTAACCTCTATTGTGGCATGCCGCCACCAACACCCTGAAATGATTTAAAATCAAAATAATTGGGATTTTTCCCCATAACAAACTCTACATACAGTTTCCTCAAAAAATACAATGGGCACTCCCAATTAGCATGTGGGGGACTATCAAAAACCATATACCATTGATCCCAAAAATGTGCACTCATATGTGGATGTATGCACCACCTCATGGATATTCTAGATTTGTTGGGAGGAATGGGTTGTCGAGTAACAGGGTCAAGAAAGTAGGGGGATAGGTGGGCTTTCATTATTTTAAGGTCTAAAATTTTTTATAAGAGAGATCATAAATATAAAATTGTCTCATCTGATCTATGTCTCATCGATGCCTATCTAGATCAAAATCAATGGTCCTGATGGAATCCACAACATTTTGCATCATAGATGCAAAAAGTATCACATGGGGTGGAATCAATGCTTGACTCTGCATAGCATTGATTTCATTTTGGATGGATGCAACTTGATCATTTATGCATGCTCACAAGAGAGCCTCATCAGATGCAACAGGTGTAGAAGGTGGCATATTAGGTGGAGGGGGAGGTGGGGGAGGTGGATGGGGAGGTGGCTGAGGTGGTGGATTGATGATGTCATCAATGTTAAAATCATCCATGATATGAGATATAAGTGTGCACCTGCATTAAATTATACAAAATTAACATACAAACTTAAAAAATGACAATTTAGCCAGTATTGGCATGGTATGATGGTTTATAGGTGGCATTGTTGTTCTTGCCACCAAGGTTCAAACCCCGTTGGGGTGGTATTGTTGAATGGTTGTATCCGGTTCATAGCTCGGTCAAAAGCGTTTACCCCTTGAATAAAATTTTTTTAAAAAAAATGACAATAAATAGTTAAATTTGAAATGCACATGCAAATTTGTTTAAATAAGATGTGCATACATATATTAAGATGTATAAAATTGAAACACACATATACATTGATTGAACTTGAGCATGTGCATAAAAAATTAAAAATTTAACATGTAAATACTTTTAAAATAAAAAATACGATGCATAATTTTCATGCATACATCATTAAACTAAACTATGTACATACATACAAATTTCAAAATTTAAGAACTATATGCAATTTTAATACATGTGTACATACTAAACAATAAACTTTAAACATTCACAAAAAAGTGCATTTTGTGTCTAATGTATATATATATATATATATATATATATATTACAATTTTCCAACATGAGAAATCATGATCTAGTAGATAGTCATAAAATATATACTATTATAAATTCATCTTTATAAGTTCATAAATTCCACTAAATTCATAAATTCATGTCACTAAAAATATCCATCTAGAACCAAAATCATAAATTCATGTCACTAAAAATATCCATCTAGAACCAAAATCATAAATTCACGTCACTAAAAATATCCATCCAACCAATTTTATAAATTCATCACACAAAATATTCATCATTCACCAAATTCATAAATTCATAACTATTTAAGATCATTATCTTAATTTACAAAATATTGTGGCTCTCTATTGCATCTCTTCATTTCTTTGTGTTTTCCTTTTCAGAATCAGAAGTTCTCCTCTCCTCTAGCCATTTTCAATGCTCATCTAAGATCCCATCCATAGCCCTGACAACATCAACAATGGTTTGCATCCTAGATGCAATCATCCTCACAGGTGGTACAACATATTCTTCATTTTGAATAATGTTGATTTGATCTTGCATGGTTCTAACATTAGAATTGATTCATGCTTGCAAATGAGCACCATCGATTTTAGGTGGTGGAGGTGGGGGGTTATGAGGTGGAGTGGGTGGAGGTGGAGGTGAAGGTGGTGGAGATGGATGGTGCAGAGGTGGATTGCAATTATTATTGTGTCGATCCATGTGATCTCTAAGATATGAGTGAACCTGCATTAGATTTGTAATTTAAAAATGTAAGATACATGTTTAGGAAATACCCTAAAACCATTGAATACAAATGGCCTAATTGAATACAAATGATAAAATATGCAAGCCTCATTTATGTCTAAGGCATGTTACTTGAATGAAAATACAATTAACTATTAATATAGGATAATTTATGAATGCTATATAGGGTTTACGGTTTAGATTTTAGGATTTAGGTTTTAGGGTAATAGGATACCTTAAGGGGATCTATGTAGTAAGGTCCTAGTACAAAATTACATGGCTTTTAAGTGAATAAAATTTGGTGAAGATGCCCAAGGCAACCAAATTTCATTAAGGTCCAAGGCAACTTCACCAAATTATATTCACTTGAGCCATGTCATTTTGTCTTAGGAAATTAGTAGACATAAATCCCCTTAAACCATCCTATCACCCTAAATCATAAATCAATCAACCTAGATCATGATTTATCTCATTCATATTATAATCTTGCACGATCTCATTATTGTTAAATTTTGTTTCCTTGGGCAACTTCACCAAATTTTGAGAGCTTATTTGATCCCCTTAAGAAATTTCATATTAGGACCCCTTAAGAAATCGATTTACGGTTTAAGGTGATAGGATGGATTAAGGGGATCTATGTCTAGTGAGGTCTTAGGACAAAATCACATGGCTCAACTAAATAAAATTTGGTGAAGTTTCCCAAGGCAACCAAATTTCATTAAGAGCCTAAGAAAAAATGATGGCTTAAGGGTTTACGGTTTAGAGTTTAGAGTTTAGGGTTTAGGGTAATAAGATAGCTTAAGGGGATCTATGTAGTAAGATGCTATGACAAAATGAAATGGCTTAAGCGAATAAAATTTGGTGGAGTTTCCTAAGGCAACCAAATTTCATTTTAAGGTCCTAGGAAAAAATGAATGCTTTAGTGTTTAGGGTTTAGATTTTAGAGTTCAGGGTTTAGGGTTTACGGAACTTAGGGTGAAGTTTGGGTGGCCCTTGGAATATAATGAACTTGCAAGTTAGTGAAGAAAATTTTCTTGTGGAATAGCTGATTGAGATAGCTCTTGTTTCAACCGACCAACCTAGATCATGAAATCTCATTCATATTATAATCTTGCACAATCTTATTATTGTTAAATTTTGTTTCCTTGGGAAACTTCACAAAATTTTGAGAGCTTATTTGATCCCCTTAAGAAATGTCATATTAGGACCCCTTAAGAAATTATTTATGGTTTAGGGTGATAGGATGGCTTAAGGGGATCTATGTCTAGTGAGGTCCTAGGACAAAATGACATGGCTCAACTGAATAAAATTTGGTGAAGTTTCCCAAGGCAACCAAATTTCATTAAGAGCCTAAGAAAAAATTATGGCTTTAGGGTTTACGGTTTAGAGTTTAGAGTTTAGGGTTTAAGGTAATAGGATAGCTTAAGGGGATCTATGTAGTAAGATGCTACAACAAAATGAAATGGCTTAAGGGAATAAAATTTGGTGGAGTTTCCTAAGGCAACCAAATTTCATTTTAAGGTCCTAGGACAAAATGAATCCTTTAAATAGTGTTTAGGGTTTAGATTTTAGAGTTCAGGGTTTAGGGTTTACGGAACTTAGGGTAAATTTTGGGTTGCCCTTGGAATATAATGAACTTGCAAGTTAGTGAAGAACATTTTCTTCTGGAACAGTTGATTGTGATAGCTCTTGTTTCAACTAACCAACCTAGATCATGAAATCTCATTCTTATTATAATCTTGCATGATCTTATTATTGTTAAATATGGTTGCCTTGGGAAACTTCACCAAATTTTGAGAACTTCTTTGATCCCCTTAAGAAATGGCATATTAGGACCCCTTAAGACATTGATTTATGATTTAGGGTGATAGGATGGCAAGAAAGGGTATCTATGTCTAGTGAGGTCCTAGGACAAAATGACATGCCTCAAGCGAACAAAAATTTGTGATGTTGCCCAAGGTAACCAAATTTAATTAAGGGCCTAGGAAAAAAATAGTGTCTTTAGGGTTTAGGGTTTAGAGTTTATAGTTTAGGGTGTAGGGTAATAGGATGGCTTAAGGGGATCTTTGTAGTAAGGTCCTATGACAAAATTACATGGCTTAAGGGAATAAAATTTGGTGGAGTTGCCTAAGGCAACCAAATTTCATTTTAAGGTTCTAGGACAAAATGAATTCTTTAGTGTCAAGGGTTTAGATTTTAGAGTTCAGGGTTTAGGGTTTAGAAAACTTAGGGTGAAGTTTGGGTGGCCCTTGGAATAATGGACTTGCAAGTTAGTGCCTAGTTTATGAATATTTTTTATTTTATAAATAGATTGACTATTTGCGTAATAGAAACACATAATTATGTATTATTAAGATTGAGTTTGATGTATATTTTAACTAGATATTTTTAAAATTGAATATAGGATTATTTTATTTAACATTTTTTTCATTAATATTTCCCACTTAAATGAATTTTATGATATAAAATGTATAATCTAAAATTAGTTAATGTTGAATCAAGTATTTTATTTTTGATTGTTTGGAATTAAAAGAACCAAAAAGAAAGAAAATAAAAATATTTAGATTCTTTTAGTGTCTAGGTAACTAGTGCAAAAATTGAGATTTTAGACTAAACTAGAAACTTAATTAACAAGTAATTGACAACAAGAAATAGAAACAAGGCATGAGTAAGAGAGATCAAAACATAAAATAGAAATGAATATTGAATACTATCTAATTAAGTGACAATTGGAAATCAATTTTACACTTGGATTTACGAATTTGCTAACTAAATTTGTAAACAAACATTGATAAAATTTATGAATTGTAGCTATTCTTTAACATATTATTTTCTAATCTAATTATAATTTAACATTGAAACTAAAGTTTAACATATCGTTTTCTCCATACAATGCAAATGAAATTTAAAACATTTAAGCAATGCAAATGTATTTTCTTGAGCTCAAAATTAGGGTTTTCAAAATCAAAATGATTTGTTCGATTTCAATTTAGGGTTTTAGCAAAAAAGTTGTTTTAATTCAATTTAGGTTTCAATTTCTAAGCAATTAGGGTTTTAAATGCAATTTTTTTGTTCCATTTCAAACTAGGGTTTCCAAATTCAATTTTTTTTGATTTGAATTGAGGGTTTCAAAAAGCTTGATTAGGGTTTCTAAATGCAATTTTTTTATTTCATTTCAATTTCTAGGGTTTTGAAATGCAATTTTTTTAGTTTCATTTCAATTAAGGTTTTCAAATACAATTTTTTTTTGGTTTGATCAAACAATTTAGGTTTCAAAAGCTAAATTATGTTTCTAACATACAATTCAAAGTTCATTTTTTCATTTCCATTGAGAAATCTTCAAGTTTCATTGCATTTTTTCATCTATTTCTACAATTCCTCATTTCTACTATAACAAGAAATAAAATGCTTAAAACATGAAATAAATTTAAAAAAACATGCTAAAATCAGTTATTCTATTGACAATTTCAATAAAAAATGCAAAAATGCACAAAAATGGGGGTGGATGGGTACTTGGAGACTATTTGTGGAGATCATTGTCACTCAAACTCAAGATCTTGTGCATAGGTAAAATGCAGTTTGTTTGTTTTTTAAAAAATAAATACCATTAGGAAACAGGATCCCGATTTTTATAAATCGAGATCTCGTTTCATACTAATAGGATGTCGTTCCCTGTCTGTTGGTTCAGGACCCTTTAACAAACAGGATCCCAATTTTTTAAAAGCGGGATCCCATATTGCATTTAGGCTAGGGATCCTGAAGCTAAACAAGATCTCAATTTTTAAAAATTGGAATCCCGTTTATAAAAATTGGGATCTCGTTTTTGCAATGTCGATTTCATTTTTTTGGCTAAGGAAAAACTTCCACGTTTCATGGACTCAACTTTGTGCACTTACCCTAATGGATCTTTGTTAAATTGGAATATCATCTCAAATTCTAATTTATTAGAAAATACAAAAAAATAACATTCATATATTTATTCTAAATAAATTGTCTTTCTTTTAAACATTCCATCTAATATTCTCAAAAGTGTTACTTTATGTTGAAGGCAACAAACCTTCTCCTAAGAAAAGAGAGCTATCATTTATTTATGTTCCCCACTATATTAAAGAAAATGACTATGATTTTATTTTTAATTTTGTGACTAATAATATGAAAAATCTAAAACAAAGAGAAGGTAGATTGGTAAAATATTTTTAGGGAGTTTTTAAGGAATTGTAATTTGTTTAATGGTAAACCAGCTATCCATTTAATGGAAAAAGCCTTCAACATCTCACTTATCATGTAAAATTTAGATATATATTGATTTTTCAACTAAATGGAAGCATTCTATTTCCATTTGCAATGTTTTTTTGTTAATTTGATACCAACATTCTTTCTTCATTTACATTTAATAATTAATCTTTTACAAAAAAATCTAGATTTATCTAACTATATTCCATTCATTATTTAGCACTGATTATTAATTGTTTAATCTAATAACATCTAAGTAGAATTGCAAAACATGCACAAACACATGCTCTCTAACTAAATCCCTTTATTTTCCAAAAACTTATTACCATTTTGATATTTATCTCTTCATAATTGTTCTTAAAGAGAAAAACTTTCAATAATTTGACCATGTAAGCTAATTTCACTTCCACTTCCACTTCCACCCACCCACTTGAGGGAAATTGCACTTGATCTGCCCTAATGTCCAACCCCATGTACAAACCCGTCATCAGAATGCCACATAGAGAGAAATTTTTACTAAACATGTTCTACATGATCTATTTATTATTGTAAAATTGTCTAAGTTTTGAGACATAACATGAAGTATAATGTACAATGTCATTAATTTCTCAATGTTTATCTATATATAAATAAAGGGGCAAAAAAATTATAAGATTATTTTAGTAATCATACTTAAATTTAACTCAATTAATTTTATTTCTAATAGTGTAATAGAATATTTAAATGTTAAATTATGAACTAACAAAAATTTTGGAACATGTTTCAAGCAACATATAACTCAAAATATATATTTTAATTTGACTGACACAAATATAAAAAATAATCGGTGTAATCATTGCACCTCCTTTCGGGTGCAAGTGCTAGTTATTATTGGTATATCTACAATTTTATATTTATTTTTGTTATATCATCCACATGTTTTATTGTCTACAAACTTGTATATAAAAAAACATCCACTTAGAGTTTGTATCTACCTACAAACATGAGATCACTCTCACACCCACAAGATTGACCAAAGGTAATTGAGTAGTAATGGCTATGTAGGGAATGAATATATGTAAAAAATATAAAAAATACATAGGAACACATAAGGTATGGTTAGAATGTGGGAATATATATAAATGTGCATAGAGAAAGGCTAAGGAGTCAACCTAACTTCATATAGGATTGTACCATTCTCTAAATTTTGAGCATAAAACCAAATAAGAATTGGCATGGGTGTGCAATTGTTACCATTAAAATTACATATTATTGTTTACTAGTAACTAAATTAGATCAATAGGACTAAAAATTATGTAGTTTTGAAGATAAGAGAAAATCAAAGAATAAATAAGGACACAAATGCAAGGAAACAAAATCTTATACCTTATTTACCTTGCTCTTCCAATTAAAATAGAAAAAGAGATTCACCCAATGATCCACTTGATTTACTCACTAAGATGTGTATTTTATTACTAAGGAGTAATGTGAATTTCTCAACAAACCAACATAATAACACTATAATGATATGATTGGCACTCAAGAGGGCAACATGAATCTGGCATAGGGATGTTGTATATAGATAAATGGAGGAAATGGCATCCTATTTTTAGATTTTTATGGAGCAAATGGAGGGCTAGGATGCAAAGTTGATGAAGGATTGAGATTTCATGAGAATGAGTACATGGATTGAAAGTGTAGTTTTGTGACAAGTTCCAGAAGAGGGAAGAGAAGAATTGACAAGTTTCCATGGGGTGTAAGAGTGGATGTTCTCATATGTGTGTGAGCACTATGACATGTGTAAGAGGTAGGTTGGCTACACATATGACAAGATCATGCTCACTCTTTTGTGAGTAAGGTAGTGGGTGAAGGCTACATAAGACAAGGATAAGGTGGAGTCTTGGGAGGATTTCAAGGTTATATGTTTGAATGCTCACACATGCATGAGAAAGGGACTATTTTGCAGTGGCATGCTTCAAATGTGGGAGAATAAAAGTGGGTTGGTAGGACACTTGTCAAATGATGGTAAGTTTGAAATTTTGGAGATTTAAAAATAGATGAAACATTAGATGCGGCTAATGAGAATTCATTAATTAATTAATCAAGGTGGGAGGAATTAGGGAGACTAAGACTTTAATTAATTTTATTCAATTAATTAAACTTAGAGAAGAAGTAGAAGAGAAATTGATTAAATGATGAGTTATTTAATTTATTACAAGAATGGGGACAATTAAATATAAGTGATTATTTAATTAGTTATGGAAATATAGAAAAGTGGTGGATTGTGAGGATAATTAATTAAATATTTATTCAATTATTTAATTATTAAAAAAAGTTGATTCAAGTTTTGATATGAGTTTTAGGGTGTTTTTATTTTCTGCTCTATGATATGATTATGTGACTAACAGAAATGGTATCATGTCAATAAAACCTAACAATATACCCTCGTCTATTAGAAGAAATGGTGAAGAAAAAGTAATAGAATGATGTCCCTCAAGGGATCAATCGAAAAAAAATCATATGAGTAAGCTCTTGAATTGAAGAAATGAAGCTGAAAATTGAATTAGAGTTGGTGAAAAGTGATGATAAATAGAAGAACAATGGATAAAGGATGGATAAATGGTAGAGAAAAGAATAAAAGGAGGTTAAATTTTAAGGCTAGGGCCACTAAATTAAGGCTTAAAAGGCCTACAAATAGGCCTAGGAGGGTTAGAATGGTTTATTTGTACCCCAAGATCTTAGGATATTAGAGCTTAAAATACATAGAAGAGCTAAGAGATAGCCAATATCCCATGCTACACCCACCAAGTAGAGTGAGTGAAGTAGTAGAAGTGATGACTAAAGGTAGGAGCATTGACATGCCTAAAAAACTAAACCACTAGGCTAGTTTATAGTGTAATAAATATGGGCTAAAGGTGGTAAAACAAAGTGGTAGGATCATGAATCAATACTTGTGTGAGTATGATTAGTTCTTTTGCTAGTTAATTAGTGTTTGCATAGGTAGAATAGTGTTTGCAAATATAATAGTGCTTTATAACATAATATTTGCATATGGTGAAAAAGATTCACACACACCTTTTAGTTCTTACATTGTTATGGTGGTGCTTTCCTAGATTAGTGTTGAATTGAAAAAGAAACTCTTGTGTGGTTTAGTACTTGCACTAACAAAGTGATGCTTGCATAGTTTAATGCTTGTGTTGATAAAGTGGAACTTCTATAGATAAGGTAGAATAAGATAGAATTTTCCTTTAGAAAGGATCTAATAAAGTGGTTTGGAAGTCTTAATGTGAGAATTGTTTCCACCTCTCCAATCATTAGAGAGGTGAGAAAAACTTACAAGGCTAAGTTCATTTCTAATTGAGATGGATTATGACTTTTTTCCAGGCTATGGGGTTGTATGAAGTAGCATATATACTAGAGATCCAACCACATAGGGCTCTAATAATAGGCCTAGTGGAGAGATTAGAAAGTTACAATAGTTTTTTCTTCCAAATAATGGGAGAGATGATAGTGATCTATTAAAGGATCTATGAAGGATATTATAAATTCCCATCTACTAATAGATGGTGGAGTATCGATTGGATGATTCAAAGATATATTTATAGTAGCTATTTACAACAACAAGCATGACACTAATAGGTGTAGAGATGGACTTGAAAATAGGTATGGGATTTTTGGGGTATTTTATCTTTTTTTTTAAGGTCTTGTTAGTGGCATATTGTTTTGTAATAATAGGTCATGAGGCTTTTTATTGGATAGGTAAAGATGATGGAGGAGATGATATTAGAGGGTTAGGTATTTTCCTGCTATACTGAGATATGTACATGGTGGTATGTAGGGATGCCATGATCTTGTGCTATAATTTTATAATATTACATTTATGGGCCTAGAAGTTATGCTACAACTAGTGGTAGTGAGGAAAATAGTACAATGTACAATGATAAGCATATGTGTATTTATATTGAGGGATTTATGAGATATTTGTGGATAAGAGACTTGTCATATTGGAGGTGAGTGATTGATGAGATCAAACAAATAAAGTGGAGGCTATGGTGGGTATGTGAGAGGTGATTGACAAATGATGAACAAGTAGATTATGTGTATAAAAAATGAAGCATGATAATAAAAAAATCTCATGTGGTGGAGCTATATCTACCCTATAGGGTACTAATTTAGTTTGTCTTACCACAAGGTAAGCCACCAAGGGAGGTCTTTTTGTATAAGTGGTTTAGGAGATAAAACCATGGGGGATGCCTAAAAATGGTTTTTAGGATTAAGTAGGCTAATTAAAAATTTATTTAATGTAGTGGGTGTTGTGACCAAATGTGCCAATGTACTTGGATGAATTTTGATTATACAAAGTGATAGGTGACTCATTATCTAATGAGGTTAACAATTCCTAGTGATGGAGGAGAAATAATTAGAGTTAGTGAAAGTGGTGTAGGGGAGGTGGTGGAAATGGGGTAGGTCCATTAGGATTCAAGGTGAGAGATGGGGAGGCGGAGGGAGAGGAAAATGGGGAGTTGTAGATGTGGCTAGGGAAAATTTTATCTAAGTTTGATTCATGGTATAGGGAGAGAGGTAAGGCCTAATATGAACAAGATCATGATATATGATAGAGGAATAGTTTTTGAATGGTATTAGTGGAGAGAGGTACACCACAAATAGATAGGGAAATATTATAGGGGGAGATAGACATGTAGACAACCAAGGGAGATAAACTTCAAGAAAATTTAGATACAACATGAAAGGAAAGGTATGCAACCCAAGATCAAGGATAGGAAGGTAGAAGAGGTAGAAGGGAGGCCTAATTGAGAGTAGAGATGGATACATTATCTATTCAAATATTGGATCCCATGGAAGTAAATATGGCTAGATTTAAAAATTTATTTGTAGAGGCAAGATAGGAGGTTGAGTATTAACATTAGTTATATGAGTAGAAAATTTCCATCTAATAGAGAGAAACATCTTATACATCTAAATCAGCTAGATCTGATGTCACCTTGTAGTGTTGTAATTTTAGGAAATTTGGCATAAACAAGTAAAAATACAAAGTTATTTCACTCATTTTCACCAAAGCATTCATGAGATCATCCTAAGCTTTCAAGTATTCATGAATTATATCAAATTTTTTATCAAGGAAGCATTCAAGAGTTGATTATCAAGTATTTTAGAGCATTTTTCAAGCATCAAGTATCTTGTCAAAGTCATCATGCATCATGTTTTTTTTTCAGCTAACAATTGTGATGTAGGGTTTCATGATTCAAGCTAGTATTCAATTCAAGATCTATCACATTCAAGCAAGAGTCAAGATTTATATCCATTGGAGCCATCTCATACATTTTTGTAGCACTTTATTGCTAGGGTTTGGTGATTTGCAACATTATATTTTGTTCATTCATCATTCTCCTTTCCTATTTCATTTCATTTCAAGGTTTTATTACCAAAACAAGGTTTGACCAAGGAAAACCCCTTTCCACTAGCAAAACAACATTTTCCCCTCCCTTTATTGTGTGATTTGTAGATCTAGGTTGAAGACACATTGAAGAGCAAGTTTGGAGAAATTTTTCAAGTGTTCAAAGTTGTTAAAGTTGTCACCTAGCATTGGAGATGTTTGAAATATATCTATAGGCTACAAATCAGAGATTCAGATCTGGAAATCAAGTGGAAAGGACAATGCAGACATTGAAGAGTAGAATCAAACTTTGAATTTCCATAAAACCCTAACTAGACTAGTACACAACTTCTAGTGCATGAGTCCTTGTATAGGGAAATTTGTATATTTTAGGAGTAACAGTCATATCTTTGCTAGATTTTTGTTTCTGCCCAAAAATCCTAATTAGGGAATAATTATCCTAGACTAGAATATGAGTCCTAGTAGGAATTAATTTCATTTTTTTCTTCATTCCAAGTCTTCATCCAACCCTCTTCAAGTTTCCAAGTGTACACTTCTTATTTCTCAGCTTTCTATTTTGATTTACATATTTTCTAGGTCATTTAGTGAAATCTTGCATCACATTAGGTTTTGGCATTAGGAATTGCATTTCATTGATCTTTCCAAGCCCTAGCTTGGTTTTGAACCCCTCTTTAGTTTCTAATCAGACCTTAGGACAACCCTATTGCAAGATCTCTTTCTCCTTTGCATACCTTAGATTGAGATCTCTAGAGTTTTCCTTGAATGATTGTAGTAGAAAAGTGTTTTT